>NDXB01002858.1:65436-102845 GCA_002631895.1 Agapornis roseicollis
TTTTTTTTTTTTTTTAGTTTGTTTTGGTTTGTTTGTTTGTTTTTTCAATAGATTTAAACCAATTTGTTTCAGTAAATGTATCACAGCAACTGTCAAGCTATAGAAAGAGTTTTGTTTTAGCTTTATATTTAGTGCAGGGAAAGTCACACTTTTTCATCTGTATTGGAATGAGCATCCTACACTCAAGCATAATGAAGAGAACTGGCTATAGATACCCAAATATGTAACAATGACTAAAATACTGCCACACGGAAGGAACTGTGGGCAAAAAAGATTTATAAATTTCTCTACACAGTCTCAGACCCATCTTGACAAAAGGTTTTGATACATTGACTTTCAGGAGAAAGAACGTATGAAGTTGTAGAGATGGGTTATTTAAGCAGTTTTTTTGGTTTTAAGGATTTTATAGGTCCCATTACAGAATTGGTACATCTTGGTAGCTTTTAGTGGAGTTGGGTCAGTTTGTGTGACAGAATACCTGAAACTAGGTGAAAATAGTCTTTCATCCATCTAAACAGTTTGATGAATGTCTGGTCAAGCACAATACGTATGTGAATAAAAGTTTTTAAAACCGCTTTGCTAATTCATGCCACTTGTCTGGTGACCTGTCTCTTGCAAATAGCAAATGCCTAGGCAAGTGCATTAAAACAGGGCAAATGTGCAATGACTGTTTCCCAGTATCATCCTCCCAGTTTTACCAGTGGACTTAGTGAGCCAAGAGTAGTGTCACTGTGTTCAAGAGGTGTTTGTGGCTCTCTCCTTCACAGATTTTTAAAATCTTTCCAAACCAGTGTAAGTTTGTGGTATTCACAGCTTCCAGTTTCTGCAAAGAGCTAGTAATATGAATGTACATAGAGGAGAGATCTCATGAGACACCAATTCTTTAAAACAAAAGCTTCTGTATTTCTCAAAGAGAGAATGATCACATATTTTCAATGATTGCTCATATCCTCGCTTGCATCCCAAGAGCTCCTCTCCTCTTCCTTGGCCTAAGAACCACAGGTTGAATCCTTCCCATGTAAATTAAAATTGTCATCAGTTTTAGTACCAACACAGCCTTTATCTCCATAACTGTAATAAACCCAGGACAGCTGGTTATCCACTTACACTAAATGAATACTTATGACTTACTTACACTAAATGAATACCAAGTGACACCTGGTTTCCCAGGACCAAACCGTGTTTGCAGTCTAAATGTGTGGTTAATGGTGCTTACCTATACTGTACATGCAGAATATCAGTGCCCTGTTTGTAGAAAAACTCACAAATGCAGACATTACTGTGTTCCAATTCCCATAAATAAGCCATTCTGATGTCAAAATCTTGTAAATGGTGGCTCAGTTCAGCCAAGTAAAGGTAAAACCATAAGGAGGTTGTCTTTTTTAGCTCTTGAGTGTAGCAGCTGGTATCTGTTAATGCTGCTGTGTCAAAAAGTCCCTTTACCAGAAAGGGCTGGTAAAATTATAGCATGCTGGTAGAAATTGCAGTGTCAGATTACACCTGAGTTTGTATCATGTCTAGCAAAGCAGCATGCTGATTGCAGCATCCTCAAGCATACCTTGTCTCTTGATGCTGTCCTCAGAATACCCTTTTTACAGATGTTGAGGAGAAGGGCCTCTGATGGATACTTGGGGTTTGTTGCCTCAGCATCTCTGAGAGGATTTTCTCCAACAGAATTCAGAGGTTCAAAGTCCCATTTTCACTTCTCTGACTCATTTCCCTGGCACAGAGTGCAAATCAAGAGGGTCTCCCTCACAGATACTTTTTTCTGTTAATCATGAAAGCTATTAAATTTTTACCTTTACATATGAATAAATACATATTGAGGATCAGAATGTTTCATTCACATCAATAAATAAAAAACAACTCAACCAAGGCCTGGAGGTATAAAAGGAATATCAGACTCATGTCAGGAGGAAAAAACCTGGTTATTTGTACTTTTAAACAGGAGAAATATCTACAAGAACTTATTATTACCATGACTATGCTTTAACCAGAAACCCATGAGACAAGGTGAGCTACAAACCAGTTGGTTTAGCTACCTCTCATGAGCAGGAGAGCATTTGCCACTGTTATTCCTGACTCCTTGGGCATGGGGGTGCTCACTGTTTAGACAGAATATGAAAGGAAACAGCCTCAGAGAGAAAACTCTGGCTTTGAAGAAGCATAGAAAAAGGGAATAAAAAGTATTTAATGATATCCTGCATGTCTCCTTGACAGGGATAGAAAGATAACTATACAACTGTTTAAATTATCACCCCACAACTGAGCTGCCTTGTTCTATGAATAAATAAGCAATCTATGGAAACATGCTCAACAGCTTCCTGGCATCAGAAGAGAACATTAAGGACTTTTAATTCACAAAGCAGCACCTCAACCAGTAAAATTCAAACTCCTTTGGGCACTAACTGGAGATGTCACTGTCACAGGAGTCATTCTGACCATCAAGCTGATTATGTATCAGTATCAAAGAGTTACATATAAACCCAAATCTGACATCGGTTTTGCCTTCTCTTTTGTGATGTTCTCATTATTCCTATATTAATTTAAATTAAATGTAAGGAATTTAAATACAGTATTTTAACAACAGTATTTTTCTTTCATAAACCATAAGTAAAATGGATGACAATTTGTTAAATCTTAAGTAAAATAAAATTGTAGAAGAAAAAGATAATTTCCTTCCAGCTGGTCTCTACACTGTTAGCTGGTAAACACTGACAGTTTACAAAAGAACACTTTATAGGATGTATGGTTCTATTTTGCCAGGGCAGTTCACCCAAGTAGTTCATGGAAGAGACACCATTGCTAGCTATGATTGTTCAGTTTCTTCTTTCCCCAAAGGAAATTTGCTTTCATTCCTCAATTTTGCCACATATTTACAATGGAAAGAGGCAAGATCAAAACCACTTACAATCCCTGCAGATGTGGGAAGGCTCATGGCTGTGAGTGTTGTGGGACAGGCTGTGGCAGCACAATAGGTGAATAGTAGAGGAAAGAAGGTGTATGAACTCCTAATGTCTCTGGCCATTTATAAAGACTTTCCGTAAGATTTACTGGGTCTATAAGTGTGTAATGCACCAAAAAAAGTGAACCTTGCCCCTTTTTTTCTTGTTCATTGAAGCTATCACTCCTTGTCCATCAGACCTCCATGTGGAATTTAAAAAGTGGTGGGAGCTCTCACGCCCAAACCCTGCTTAGTTAGCATATGAATACTCAACTGATTGTTTGAAGTAACAATTAGGAGGACAATGGATAAAGGAGGAAACTGGAGACATCAACTAACACCTGTGAATCAGAACTTCAACAGCTTTCTTTTACATAATTAATTAAAGAAGGAGGCACAATGCACATTGACCTGAAAATGTGATCCAAGGGCAGTGCTGGTGCATGTAAATCCATTTTCAGTGATCTTTTTGCAGAAGTCTTAGTCATGAGTGAAAGTTGTGAAATGTTGCAAGTGGGCTTTTAGGTGGAGAAGGAGAAAGAAAAGAGAAAAACATTGAAGGGCAATCACAATTTCATGGAGCAGGTAAAAGTCCTGGTGAAGTTATCAAAACACATGGACTTCAGAGAGGTAGCGGAAAGTCATTATAAGGCACAACATTTCTAACCTTGCAAACATCAGTTATGATTTAGCATCCTGTAATCAGAACTACATAATGTTCTGCATTAAAGAAAAATAAATGGATGCTATGGAACTGTTTCATTAAATTTGTGTTTATTGTAGAATGTGAGCTGAATGCTATGGTGCTTTCTCAAAGAAGCAATCCATATGTGTGCTCAACTTACCCATATGCAATTATTTCTTGAACAGGTTATATTGTACTCTCTAGAAGAGTATTTTATGAAGCTAGTTAACATTATGACTCTTGAAATGACAGTCTCAGAAAACCTATAGCTGCAATTTACATATATTAATAAGTATAAGGGGGCATAGTCATCTATTTGCACACATCAGTAGTTGTGTAGCTAGAGTTGTACTGGCATAAAAAGGATAACAGTGAAGGTTATTCGGTGGTCAGAATAAATCAATGAGTATTTATACAGTTAGATATTACTCCCTAGAGAAGTATAATGTCATTAAAAAGTATCTAATATCTAGACTTCCCTCACCATAAACTTTATGGAGGTAAAAGTAACTTCACATACTTCATCTATAGTATTGCTGATAATATTCAGTGACATGACATTTTAGAGTATTTTGTTCACTATCTTTAAGTGGCATCAGTAGTACCAAGTTAGATAAACTATGTGAAGTCTGGCGCACACTGAAGCAAAAGTTTAGCTTGTATGATTTCCATGTAACCTAGATCAGTTCTTTCTAAGGGATATCACAGAAGATGGTTTCTTCAAGAGAGAGTTGCATTAATTTTAAAAGGGTAAAGCATGGTTCTAGTGAAAAGTGGAGGAGGGGAAAGAGGGAGAAAGAGGGAAAGGGGGGAGGAAGAAAGGGTAAACTGAAAATCATTTCCTTTTTTGTGTGTGTGTTTTATATGCTAAAACATTGATGGTATTTAAATGCTGTTTAAACAATATTTCTGTTAAACAATATATATATGCTATATATATATTTCTGTTTAAACAATACTTGAAGGCCAAGATAAGGACAAAGTAATTAATCAGTAATTAAAATAGCGATGATCTTGTTGGGGTGGTGGTGTTGTTATCGACATTTCATGTTTCTGTTGGGGTCCGGTATTTATATTGTAAATTCATGTCTATTTTGCAGATTTGGTGTATGGATACTATAGACAACAGAGGAAATTGATTGAAGAGATTGATTGGTCATACACAGGTAAGCAAAACTGTCTACCAAAGAACTTAATGCACTTTGACATCTTCATATGCATTGTTATAACTGAAAGAGCCTGTTGTATCCATATACCACTTACCATATGCCTAAACAATTACTAAAATAAAAATGAAGGAAATGGAATCTGAAAAATTACAGGAACTTTACAACAGTTACTTACATCTGTTACTTTTGTAAAGAGAAGGTCCATGTCCTTAAAACGTTAACTTGAGACATAACTTATTTGGTGAAGGCTGGGCCAATAAATTTATAGGTGCTCATTTCTAATCTGAATATTACTGTTCTGGCAAGTTTGAAAAACAGAAAGAAAAGCTGAAACAAGGCACAGCACATTATGTGGGTAAGAGCATGTCCATATACTGCATATGATCTTCTGCACTTCTGAGAATCCAAGCATCCTTTGCAGGTTACATCCTGATTCTCCCAAAAAATCAGTCATTTGGGCTTTGTACAACCTTTGCCTCATCACAGAAGTACCATGGGAAATATACAAATAGCATCATAGATTCTCCTGTAAAAGTCAAACCTTTTTCAGTAATACTGAAAAGGTAATTTAGTCCTAATCTATACGTATATTTTACATAGAATGTAAAAAGTAACTTCTGAGGATATGCATAGACTCTTACATTTTCAATTATTTAAGTTACTGTTTCAAAAACCACTGATTTATGAAAATAAATAAGGACTGTCAGATTTCAGTCTTTCATATATTTTGTTCAGAATATTTTCCTGTAGTTAAAGGAAGTTACACCATTCTTTTTCTTCTTCTCACTTTCTCATTTTGACAACAGTTTTTATCTTCCAAGGTAAAATATATCTAACAAGTTTTGAGCCTAGAGAGAATTGAAACAGGCTAGTCATAAGCCCTTCAAAATGAAATTTATAATGAAAACTCCCACTTACACAGATTGTTCTGCAAAAATTCAAGCGTAAGCTCAATCAATACAATATTTCATGTTCAAAATCCATACATTTTTTAATATTGCAGTCAGAGGAATGTGGGGATAAGCCTCCAGGATTATAGGTGACCAGAGGGCAATTTATGAGTTTACTTTAAACAATAGAGTATGGGGTTTGCATAGGATATTGGAGGATTGAGCTCTTCCCTAGCCTGAACAGAACATACACCCCATTGTGCAGCTGCTGCAACAGCCACAGGTTGTGTTGCTGGGTATTTTGGATGGCAAAACCGCACAGACTCTGCAAGCTGGAGCATCCGTACCTGTTGGTTCTCTCCCTTAACACGTGAGATAGATACCTTCATGTAATCATTTCCATTCCTATGCCTTGCTTTAGTGATACCACTGGAAAAGCCTTCCTCCTCATCCAAGACCTGTATGGTCACATGCATGTGGTGCATGGAGTGGCTTAATTTTAGAGGAGCCCTGCTCAGCACTGTGTGCCCTGTCCAAGCAGCATCCTACCCCTGCTCCTGCTGCTTCACAGGACCCTCTGCCACGTGGGCTCCATGTGCCCGCAGCACTCATAACACAACTGGCTCCACACCTGCTCAAATGTGGATTTTCAAAGATTTTGGGGGGGGGAGCTGCATGTAAAGCAGATACTTGGTGTTGTACTTGCTTTCATAAAATACAAGGCAATTGACTGAGGGTTGATGCAATGCTGGTTTTTTTTAAAAAAAAAGAATATTTCCTTCTATATAGAGGGAATATACAAATTCAGCTTTCACTTAAAAAAGGACAGTCTTCCTGAATGAGAAGAAAAATCACAAATTTCAACATTGTGTTGGAGGTGCAGAAGTCTAGAGGCTGAGGCATATTGATTTGGATCTCATTAACTTATTATTTGTTTATTTTAATCTCATTGTTTTATCCCTGTAGCAAGTGATACTGGGTACTGTACATATAACTGCTATACCTAGCTCAGACTTACGGTTTTGAGGCACAGACCAACAGACCAACATGTACATTTCTGAATGGGTTACCAACACTTTGTCAGTACAGCCTTTCCCCAGCCACCAGTTACAGTCTTCTGTTTTATAATCTGCCCACTGAAAGACCTGAAAAATTAGCCTCTGTGTGCTAGTGAAGTGTTATTAGTGGGCCTGGGGATCCGGCAACCATAGAGTTTAATCCATCATAACTAAGAAAAATCTGAGTGGCTTGATAAGCTAATTTGAGTTTGAGCATATGCACTTCTTTATATTGAATGAAAAGTTTCAGATCCATTACCCACAGTGGGTCGATACACTCCTTTACTGGATGGTTGTGTGAGATGAAAGTAAAATGGAACTACAGAAATAACTTGGATCTTACCTGCTGAAACCATACAGTTTCTGAAGGTGGAGTTTCATAATAAAGCAATTTCACAACTGTAATTTAATGTGAGTTATCATCAGATTTTGACTCTCAGGTAATGTCTAGTGAATGTGTAAATGTAACTGGAAACATTTTATAGTACTTCGAAGGTCTCTGCTAAATTCTTGCAAGCAAGAATTTAGGATTTTTTGTGTCCTAACTTTGCATATATTTGCATAAACAAATGCAGTGTTAAAGATGTGGAAGGCGCAAATGCTCATTACAGATGCACCCATTCTTTTTCAGGAATAAGTGGCTCCTAAAGCTAGTTTATCAGCAAAATGATTTCATTTTAACAAACTTTCATCGTATTTTTCCTTAAAACAGTGATATAAATAGAAATCTGATAATATAATGAATATTTTATGTATCTGGATATTAACTAAACGTGAGTCCAACCTTTTTTGTTTTAGAAAAACAAGTGTACTAAGAAAGTTCATTTTTTCAAATCACTTACATACTAATTGATGACCAACGATCATTTAGAAATTATTTAGCTATGCCACTAAGGTTAGACAATTACAGATTATTTCAAACCATAAAGTGAGAAGTGTGAGCTTTAATTATTTCTTTCAATTATTTCTCTGTCATAGAGATTTTTATATGGTTTGTTTACGTGCACTCTTTTTGCCAGAAGAGATGATACAATGCTGTTTTCTCTTGATTTGTTGGGATTTTTTCCAATATGGCAGGTTGATAGTAGTCCATGATAACTCCAAATATGAATGCTCACATGTAGAATTATCAAACTATATCACAAAGAAGGCTTCTTTTTTTTTTTATTTTGTTGGGTGTTTACTCTTGGCAGGGAGAGGAGGGAGAGCAGCTTAATTCTGTTAGAAACCAGAAATTCTAAATAATCTTCCAGGAATTCTGTGTAAATGAATAGCACAGCCAGTTCAGTGTTCTTTGTCTACTCATTCAGGAGTATTAAGTTCAATTTGTACTGCCATTCCTTATGTGATATGCTAATACATAATTGCCTTATAAACATTGGCAACTCTGATCTTGAGGAAAGGGTGATTTTAATGTAATATAAACTGTTGAGTCTCTGGGTATTCAAAGAACAAATCTATTATTTGCAAGAAGAACATGAATCACATTTCCTTTTTCTCTGGAGGGAAGCATCATGAATCACAGAATAATTTAGATTTGAAGGGGCTGTTGGAGATCATCTGGTCCAACCCCCTACTCAGATCAGAGTGAACTTCAAGGTGAATCAGGTTGCTCAGACCTTGTGTAGCAGAACATTGAAAATCCCCAAGGAGGGAGATGCTGCAGCCTGGGCAGTATGTTCCACTGTCATGTTGAAGAACTTTTTTTTTCATTTACCAAACTGCACTATCTCTTACTGCAACTTGTGATCATTGCCTCTTGTCCTTTCTCTGTTCTCTGCTCTGTAGATTGCCTTTACATAGCAGTAGACTTTAGCTAGACTCTCTTCTCATCCCCAGCCTCAACAAACTCAGATGCCTCAGCACCTCCTTGTACGAGATGTAGTCCGATGCCCTGATCATCTCAATAGCCTTTAGTTTGTGAAGATATAGCTCATGTTGGGTTGAGGAGGAATTCAAAATTGGACTCTGCATTCTGGATGCCACCTCACTAGTGTGCAGTAGAAAAAAATAGTCACTTCCCTTGTTCTGCTGGATGCAATCTTGCTAAGGTAGCTCAGTATGTCCTTTGCCTTCCTGGCTGCAAGGCCACACTGCTGATTCACACACAACTCATTGTCCATCGGGATAAGTATGATCTTTTCAGATAATTTTTAATATCTGGCATATCTCAGTAGTAAAACTTGGCAGTAAATTGATGAGGTTCTTCTGGCCCATCAATAGTACATCAATACTTTCCACAGTAGCAATGACTAAGCATAATAGCTTGTTGGCTTTTTTTCCATGTTGAATATTGAATTCATCTTGTTAAGATTAAAATTGTTATCATTCTATGTCTGATTTAACACCCTCTGGAGATATCACCCTCCTTTATCATTCCACATTACTATTGCTGCAATGACAAAGCCTCAGTTCTCGTTTGAAAGGCTGGTTTTGCTACACCAAGTCCTGGAAATTTGCAGTGATGGCTTCAAATGTTGGTGCCTATAGTTTGGCTGAGAAAATAAAAATGGGCTTATTTTCAGTGGTACTGAGGAAACATAATTCTCTTTCTTGCCCAAACAAGATCTAACATTTTAATTCTAAATATACTGTCATCTTTCAGTACTGAGGAAATTCTGCTGCAGTTGTTGCTCATAAAGTTTATGGGAAAGTAGGTTGTTGGTTAGATCCATAATAATTAACGTTTGTATTTTGCTTTTTACTCAGCCAAAAAACTGAGCAAGAATCTGCACTATCTCTCCACTGCAGCTCAAGAGAATGATTTTAACATTAGCAGCTAGTTCTACTTATTCTGTAATTTGTCTGCCACTTCTATTACCCCACAATTTGTCACAGGTAAAATGGGAAGTTTCGGCTTCTCTCCTCATTCTTGCCTTGTCTCCCTGTTCAGCAGCCATCTGCTGGGAAGATGAACAAGGGCAGACACTGAGGTGTTGCTTTCTGCCCAGCAGCTGTAGTGGAGAAGTTGTCACAAAGAGTGTGTGTGTGGCCACTCCATGCATGCTCCTTATGAAGCAGCTCCAGGAGCGGGGCAAAGGGAGCTAAAGGGTAGAGATGTGTGGTTTGGGTCCTATCCATTGCAGGCCAGGTGCAATGTTTGGTAGAGGTGCCATTTCATGAGCCAAATCCTTACAATTGCACTGTGTGGGAGGCCAGGTGACAGCAGCAGGAGTCTGCTGGAGGTGGGATCCAGGAGCTGGCTAAGTGATTTAATGGACAGCTTCATCAAACCAAACTGAAATGTCTCCAAGAGAGCCCTGGCCAGAAGCTGATGAAACCTCCTGCCTCCACCGGCTGGATAAAACCATATTCTGGGGAGATAATGCATACAAAATTAAGTTCAACTTTTTTTCTTGCTAGCTAACTACCATGGCATTATCAGCATAACTTTGTGAAAAGAGCTGGTCTTTTTATCACCTCTTGTGAGATAAATCACTCTGTGTTTTATATTCACCAAGTATAATCACGACTGATAGACTGCATCAGTTGTGAGTAATAATGAAAAGCCTGTACTCTTGGGTCATGTGGGTTCCTTCTGTGAAGGAGGCAGTGTAAGAAATAGCTCTGCAGAGAGCATTTTTTAGTAGACCTTATGCTTCAGAGGCAGTCATACCTTTTGTAGCATGATAGGACATTACATGTATTTACAATCCCCCAGATAGCAGTCACTCATGGTTCCAATGTTTTGTCGCTAAATTCACAGGCTCACTAATTAAAAAGCCTATTATATTATTATGGCTTTAGGAAGGATGATGATTCAGCAACAGTTATTACAGTGTTACGCATCTGTTTACATTAAAGAAACAAGGTGTCCTCAAGTGGGAAGCTACGTGGTAGCATGGTTGGCCTTAAAGAAATTCCTTTTAAGACATCTCAGTGTATTAAATCAACAACATAGAGCATGTTATTCAACACAAGTAAGATATCTATTCAGTATATGTATGAATTTTGAATTCATATGAAGTGATACAGTTTGGAATATTTGGTTTCAAACATCCTTTTTTTTGCAATCAGGAGATCAATCTCTGAGCAGTAGAAGGCAACAAGCGGCAAAGTGCAATTTATATAGTTTTGATTCAATCAGTTTCATTTCTCTACATACCCAGTATGGAATGCCCAGCCTACAGAAATGTAAAAATGAACTTACAGTATCAGATATTAAGAAATAGTATCAGGGATTGGAACTGGATTATCTTGAAGGTCCCTTCTGAACCAAGCTATTCTGTGACTAATATTTGTAAGACAAACTGAGTGGAAAACTGTTGCAGGGGATTTTTAGGGAGGAGGTAAGAAAATTGGACCACACATTCATAGACTTTTCAAAGTGCAGTGGTTGTAGGACAGGTATGAAGACCCATACATTGTTATTTGTATTTGTGGTAAAATTATAGCATTTTTCTTTCAGTAAAGATTTAAGATTTAAAGGCAGAGTTTACTGATAAGGAACTCTAGTAAGACCTGTTCCCCCATTTTACTCCTGTAGTGCTATAAACAAAGGCAAAAAGAGGGGTCATTTTTCAGAAACTGCACATCTTATTCTGATCATCAGCTAGATTATTTAAATGCAGGAAGGATGGTTTCTGAAGTATAGAAATCAAAGTGTGAGGTGACACTTCTATTTTGGTAAGGTCTGGCCACGGGTCAGAAAGATGCAGAGGCTACCCATTAAGTAAAAGTGTTTTGAAATAAAAGGCTTTTTTAGGAATGCTTTCTTTGGGAATACACCAAAGTGAAATGAAGAAAAGCAGATTGTGGATATCTCATAGTAGACTACAGCCTCTCATTAAGCCTCTTTGCCCTTCAAAACAGTAATAAAAATATCCTCATGTATATACAACTGAATGTTTTCTCATTTACAGTTGTGTTAAATCTGTGCTGCAGTGGGAAGGATATATTCTTGAAGACTACTTGCTCAGAAAATGTGTAGATGATTGCTTTGAGATCATCTTCACCTCCATATCAGTGTGATTTATGGATTTGCGATGTTTAAAGGCCAGCAAATATTGTCCCACTGCTTATGTTTACAGACAGCCTTGCTTTAGTCACCTGCTATAGCCTATTTGTTCAGGGCTTTTTTAGGAACATTTTTACTTCAAGGCTATTCTACTGTGTTCATAACATTTTTGGGTGTTCTTTGGTTTTTTGGAGGCTTTTATTTTTTTGTGGTGTATTGTTTGGTTGGGTTTTTTTTTTGTTTGTGGTTAGTTTTATTGTTTTTCTTAATGTATTAAAACCGCAATGATTTTGGTAAGCGCAGTTTGCTAATGTACTAGAGTAAGGGCAATCTAATTCTCTGTAATGCATTCCAAAATTTTAAGCCATTCACAACCTTGCTGTAACTCATTAATTCAATAGAAAACAAACCTTTCTAGACAGTTTTTCTATGGATCAGTAAGGGTTAAAGCAGCCCTCTAAAAGGCATGGTTAGACAAGCCAGTGTGGCTAAGAGTTCAGAGAGGAGGAAAATGAAAGGAAGAAGGAAAGATCCTGAGAAGGAAGGGACAGGAGGAGTGTGATGCCCCCAGGGACAGCAGAAAGCTCTTCATCTAGTCTCAGTTGTGTCTGGAGCCCCAGCTACATCAAGCTTGGTGATGGATATACACTTGGTATTTTGCAAGTGCACCTCCTGACTTAGTTAAGCAGAGCATAGGAGGGGCAGCACATACGATTTCAATGTTGAAATTTTGAATACCGAGTTACTGTAAATTACTGCAAATGAACTCAAACCACATTTTCATGCTGTACTTTGAAATTCCATTTTCAAATGCAATAATATGACTTTTTCTGCACAAAATAGTATTTTTCCCAAACTTTTCAGTTTGATAAAGAAGGGAAAACCATCAGCAGTTCTGTTTTGGATGAATCAGAGCTTTCTGCAGAACAAACAAAAAAATTTAAACAAGAAACCCTAAACCAATGAAAAATATGATCTTTCTAAAATTAACTTGTAGAAATGTCACTTTCAGTTCCATGGTTCTGCCCCTATCACATGTAAAGCATGTCACCTTCTAATTTCAGAGGTAAAAATAAGCTTCTGCTTATATACATCTGAATGTTGGAGCCAGCCCAGTTTGTAGCATAGCTAGTTTGGTCTGTAGGCTCGCTGTAAGTGGTAGTAATTTGCAGTAAAGAAGATAAATTAGCAAGGGGCAGAAATAATTTTTGTTTGTAGACAGAATACTTTCTGTCAAGAGTTTCTGAGGAATGGTGTGTGGTGTTTATTTATTATGTTCATTTATGGTGTGTGGTGTTTATTTATAGATAGTTGCTCTGCATGCAGAATCATGGCTTATAGTGGCAGATTAACACAGTTCTAAGAAACCTGAATTATACAGGAGTGTTTATACAGTGGGGAGAGGATACACTCTAGGGAGTTTTCCTGAAGAAGCCTGTGTTCTGTTTCTCTACCAGTTTGACAAACTATACACCACTCTGAAGAAGCAGAGGGCAAGTTGGAAAGCTGCTTAGGTCCTGAAGGAAGTATGTAATCCAAATTAAGGTTCTGTGCCCCTGCACTTGTCCTTGAATTTCAGTGTTTCCTCTCTTTGCCTTTTTTTTTTTTTTACAGTCATGATGCCTATAAAACCTATCTTCCACACTGAAAGTCATCAATTCTTGTGTATGAAGTCTTGATGAAAGCTGTCAGTCTATAGCTGTTAATTTTGCAGCAGTGCGCAGGACAGTGGCTGTGGCAGTGTACGTCCACTGGCTTTACCAGTGGATCAGCTCAACTGTTCCCTCCATTATCACTGAAGTTCTGTTGCAGGCATCTGTTTCAGCTGTGAAAGATGCACAAAATCCTTTCTGTGAAAAGCCAGGTCAAGGTATCTACCTGCATACACATTTAACTAGTTCTTGCTAGGCTTTAAAAGTTGTGCTTGCAACAAACTCCATATCTGTCCTGTAGCAAGCTTTCTGCTCTCTTCCAAGAGGTTTCTGTATGAGAAATTAAATTATAGCTTGATCTGGTATTGCCTGGCATTGATCCTACTTTAGGAGCCACAGAAATAATTGACTGTCTTTCATCTTTTATCATAGATGCTGCATTTAAGAGCTAAGCTGTTTTCCTCTGAATGTAGTGTTTCTCTATGAAGACCTTCTCTGTCAGCGAGCTTTACCTGATGAAAACTGTGCTAAACAGAGACAGAGACATTTTTAAAAGTCAGCTAAGAAAACTAAGATATTAAAAATGGAGAAGCAAAGAGAGGGACAGTGTGCTGAATGCTGGAAAAGAGAAAGGAGAATTGCTTACATGCAAGGACTTGCAGATTTGTTGTCAAACTTCTGGTATTCCGTTAGCTGCTTAAGGAGTCCATTCAGGGTTTGGGTGCGTGATCATAGACTGCCAACAATTATTTTTCCTCAGTTAATGGCAAAAGCAAACGCATACCAACAAAAAGCCTGAAGTGCATTACCCTGCCTGAGTAACTGAAAGGGGAAAAACTGAAAAAATACTGTTATTGGAGTATTTAGGAATACTGAGTCAACATTTCATAAATGCTTTTCTGCTGTTTCAGTATAGAGAGGATTTTCTGCCTGCTTATACATGTTTTGACCACTTTGTGTACAATGCAGTACAGTGTGATTAATCTCTTTTTATTTTTTTCCAGTTATATTTTTTCTGTCAGTTTTCAGAAAAGCAAATATTTGTGGCTGGAGTGCAGTCAGGGCAAAATCACAAACAGATTCTTAAAATTATTATTATTCAAAGGCATCCTCTTGAAAGCTAGCTTTGCAATAGGGCTTGGGCTGTGGCATGTGGGGGCAGAGCTCGCTAAATGGAAGCACTAGCACATTACCTCATTAATTTGTATTTTACCTGCTTTCAGAATATCCAGAACAGATTGAAGAAACAGTACAAGCAGGCAATGGACAACATGTAACATGTTTTCTTGCAGAGGGGGCAAATACTTTAAATATTGCAAACATTCATTTTCTTCAGCTGTAAGTACCCACTTCAAACAGATCCTGTACATAATCATAACTAATCTTTACCAACACATTTAACCTTCAAGAAAAGATCTGTACATCTGCCAGTCCTAATGTGACCATACCATGTGTATCTGTTCAGAATGAAAGCAATACTTCTTTTCCTCTGCATAACCAGTGGTAATCTGTTGAAGTGGCTTGATCACATATCTGAAGTTCCCTTTAAAATAATTTGTTTTATCTAGAGAAGCTGTGGAACATGTGCTAAGAACAGGTTTTCTGGATGACTTCCTGTGTTTTCTTACTCCATCCCTTTTGTAAGAGAGGCCTTCCTACCTTTTCCATTTGACACTTTTTGTCATATTTGCTTATTTCACCTTTTATGGTGCAGCCATGCCTTGTTTCCCCTTTGCATTATCAAATTCTTCTTTTTCTTACCGTCAAGTGATCATACAGGGTTTTGTTGCCTGCTTCTCCCTGACATTCATTAATGGCTGCACAAAGTAACTGTCAGTTTGCCTCTTTCTCTCCTGTGTTTCCAGGCGAAAGTCTTCCTCCTCCCAAGTAACTAATGGAGAAAGAGCTGGCTGAGTGTTTCCTGGACTATCTTACAGTCTCTCCCAGCTGCCTTTTCCTAAATGTCAGGGACACTCTCCAGCATGGTTACCATGGTGTGCTCAGCTAGCATGCCTGCAAGGGTTCACAGGAGACTGTACACCCACTGCACCTTTATAGGAACACGCCTGCTGTATCACAGTTAAATAGAACATAATGAAAAGTGCTTTTCGGTGCATGTTCTGTATAAAACTGGCCCCAGTTTGGTACCGTAAAAACCATCTATTTTCTTTGTGCCTCCATTTATGAGAGTGTTGGTATATCTATAGATGTGGTACAAGTTATGCATATAAACCAGCTCGTAAATGTAAATGATGATGAAGAACAGTGAGATTTATACTGTGCTGTATTCATTAGCTACCTTCTATAAAAAGATTTGAAGGTGCTTTCTATTTCCTCATAATATATTATTCAATCTGAAACACTGTTACTAGCAAAAAAGTTTTTCTTTGATACAGTTTCCTTCTGTGAAAGTCAAAACAAATGAAGTACAATGTGCCATCAGAGTACACTGTTCTTTTAAACCTTGGGTTTATAGCTAGTAACCTGCAGATAGACTTGTAGCTGAAATGAAAAAATCCTGCTTAAAACTCCAAGAGATTTAAAAACTCACTTTGAAATGCCATGCAACTGTGTCACAATATTGTTGCTAAAATATGTAATTCACTTATAAACAAATTTCAAACATAAACATGAATAAATGCTTTTGTTCCAGATAATGCTACCAGTAAGTTTTGTTCCAGTCACTTGTTTCAGATTAAATTTGTTGTATTATCTTCAAGAAATAGTTAGACTGGAAATACATAGTATCAGACTCAGTGATTATACAGAGAAGAGCTCTGAGCTACAGTGTACTTTGGTCTGTCTTTTTGATAAATTTTTCATGGAAATAAAATATTCTTCTCCAAGTTGCACAGCTTTAGCCCTTGTGAATGAAGTCGGTAGGTTTTTCCAGTGTGATTAAGTTCCTTTCATTAAACTTTTCAGGTTTTTCTTACTGGGACCAGATATGAACTGCCCAACTCCCAACATCCTGCTGCTACAAAAAAGTCATGCCATCTACCTCTTGCATAAACATAATTGAACTCTGGTTTTAAAGTGGCTGTGTTATTTTGTGTCATAGTTCCACTGAAAGGCTATCTCAGAAACTCACTCTTGACTTTTAAAACTTACCTGGATTTCCAAGCTAATTGCATTAGCAAACCATTAAGGCCGTCTGAGTCTTTTAGTAGAATTAGTCTGTTTTTCTGAGAATTCTTTTCTATTGCAAATATTTACCTGCACTGGTCTCCCTCACTGTTTTGTTTTGTTTTTAAATTAAACTGAAATTTTCTAGTCTCTGTCCCCTTTTGATCTCTGCACAAGCTTTTTTTTACTCACCCCTGGTTCAGCTAAAATTCTTTTGTCTTCAGCATAGTTTACCAGCATCTCTTGCACTTATTGCAGATGAACTCTCCCCAGGACTTTGTGCAGAGACATTGATACTTTCCTGTCTTTACTAGGAGTTGTTTGGTTACAGCTTCAGAACACACTTGCCTTTCAATCACTTGCCTTTCCATCATACTGTCTGTTTGCAGTCCTCTGAGACTGTTTGATTATTTTCCTCCCCCATGCTTTTCCTATGGTGAGATTCTCATTAGTAACAAAACCTCCCACTAGTAGTTGCTGAATATATGGTTTTACAAATTGCATTGTTGAATTTCATACCATTTCTACTACTCCAGTTCTCAGGGTCAGCAGTTTCTCCCACATGCTATACTGGACCCCTTTGTGATGGCATGTTTTCACACATCATGCCATGAGTAGGTGTAATTAGCAGAACTAAGAAACTGCATGCACAGAGCTTAGCACCTGCCATTTACTACAGCTTACTATTTTTCTCCTGCCCTTGTATTTACTAAACAAGTGAAAGTACTGTTTTGTTCCATACTGTGGTAACAAATTGGAGTATTTACTGATCAATTTAGCACAATTACAATTTTCAGTTTTTCAAAATCAATCTTTATTTCAAAAATATATATGAATATATATTCATATTCTTATTCGTCTTCTTTCCTTCCTCTCTTCCTCTCTCTTCCCTCCCTCCCTCTCATTTCACTCTTTCCTTCCCTCCCTCCCTCCTTTCCTTCTTTCCTTTCTCTCTCTTCCCTCTTTCTTTCATTTCTCTCTCTCTTTCTTTCCCTCCCCTCACTTCCATCTTCTCTTCCTTCTCCCAAGATGTCTGAACTTGGATACCAGCTAAACAGCTGGCTATATTCTCATTCATATTCTACAGGCAAATTCAGCATCACTTTAACTCTATTGACATGATAAGTATGAGTCAATATAAGGAAGCTGGCTCATAAAGTGTTCTGTGTCCTATGCAAAATATCGCTTATCTTCAAAGTTTATTTCCTGTTCAATCATTAAATTGCAATGATTTATAGTCTTAAAATAAATGCTTGTATGAATATTAAATACCCAGTTAGCAGTTTTATTATGCTATCACCCACAGATAAATCCCATTTTGACAAATTCCTACATAAATAACATTGTAATTATTGCCGTGTAAGTACTAAATTTTACAACCACAGCTAATTACCTATATCCGAATTTCAAACTTCAGTCTAACAGCCTGAACTAAAGCCAACAGAAATCAATGAAAAGATATCCCTTAATGAATCAGTCCTACCATATAGTTGCAATCAATTTATATCATATTAACAATGCTTTATGTTTCTAAATAAAGTTTAGATGTCTAGATTTTACCAAGATGATGGGATGGGTAGCAGAACTACTTAGAAATGCACTGCAAATATTTATTCTACTTTTGGTGTGTAAAAGTTATTAAATGATTGAAAAGCTTCTCATAGCAAAGCTAGAAGTGTTTGGCAGTTAGGTGAGGAATCCCTCTCTAATACCCAGTGGCAATTAGCTGTTCCTGTCCAGACCCCTCATTATTTTACATTATAAGGGAAATTGCAAGCATATTAGCTTGATTCTACAAAGTTGATCATCAGTGAAAATTACTGTTGACGTTTAATTGTCCTGAAACTTCATATTTAATATCTCACTAAGCTGAATGGTTCAATTTACACTTTCCAAAGCTATTGTTTCGGTCTATGGTAGCACCAGATCCAAATTAATGCATGCAAGTACAGCTTTTTCTGCACAACTGAGACTTTTACAAAATTAATGGTAATCTGAAAATATAAAGTAATTTCAGAGAGCATATCAAAATATATCCAAGAAAGCTTCTCTCTGGATGTGATGTGTCCAGTATTTTCACTAGTATCTCAGATGACAGAAGAGAGGGCATTTGCAAATTCATGGGGGTCACCATGCTGGAAGTTGCAGGAATTTTGCATGACTTAATCAGAATTCAGAATGAGCTTAATGAATTGGAGAAATGTTCTGAAATCAATCAAATAGAATTTTTCGATGCAATGGTAACAATAAGAAAAAAATACTCCAATTGGGAAAGAAAATTAAGCATATAGATGCAAAATGAGGGCTGGCTGCTTAGCTGGCTATATGGCATTATCTGTAATTGTGTCTGAATTAACAATATGCTGTTGTTGCAAAAAAGGCAATCCTGTTTTGAGGTGAATTAACAGGAATGATGTATAAGGCATGGGATGCAATTATTCTGCTCTACTTGTCACTAGGAAGGTCTCAGCTGCTCTGTATTCATCCTTGGGCCTCATACTTGTAGAAAAGACAGTGACAAATTGAGAGAAGATCCAGGAAAAAAGCAAAAAAAGTGAAGGGGGCTTTAGAAAGCCCAAAATCCTTGGAAAAAAAAACCTGAAAGAAATAACTTGGTATAGAAAGGGAGTTACAGTAATAGTCTTCAAATATTTAAAAGTTGTTAGAAGTGATCAGTTGCTCTCGATTCCACTGAAGTGACAAGGATGAATAGGTTTAATTTGAAGAAGAGAAGATCTAGGTGCAATATTAGAAAAAACTAACTGCAAGAATAGCTAAGCTCAGGTTGCTTAAGAAGGCTGTGGAATCCCTCTCATTGAAGCTCTTTCAAAAAATGGAGAAGACAGGCGTTAGTGAGGGACACTCTGTTTATGCTTGATCCTGTAAGGAAGGAAAGGATTGAGATGAACTTTCAGTCTCACAGAGTTGTGATGTTTTGGGATAACTTAAGACCCTATTTAATAATCTTCCAAACAACACCTAGGGTGTATGTTATTGCATAGACAAAGAGAATACCACCAACCATTCTTGAAGATACCCAGATTTTCAGGTCTTTACTACTTTGATAATCATCAATCTAAGTCTAAGAAAATTCTTTTCTATGCTCGGTTGTTTACCCATTTTTGACTGTTCGGGGCTGTGGGAGGAAAGACTATAGGGAGTATTCCAGACAAAAAAATTTATTACAGTGAGACCCAGAAAATTGTAAAACATCTCTTTCTGGAAAAAAAAAAAAAAAGGTAAGAAAAGAAAAAGAAAGGCTATCCTTTCTCTGAAAGCCATAATATGGCTCATTTTGTACCTAGAACCTGGAATGATGAGGTAGCTTTTATTTTTTCAACCTACTTTATTTCTAGGGTAAGTGTTTCTTGGGAAAGCTCTTACCACCATGCCCTGACATAAAATATGTGTTGAATTAATTTACTGGGTGATTTAGACTACTGTAATTATTTTTAATAGAAATACAGTAGGATCTAATGGGGCAGAAACATCTGTGTGAGAGCACAAGGCTTGTTTCTAGGCTTGGGTGATTCGCATCTACAGTTCAAATTTTACATGCATATGAGATTACTTGTAACTCTTAAGTTCATAACTTTTTATGGGTCTTATCAATCACTTCTCCAAAGCTTTTGAATCCCATTTTGAAACCCAAACTCATTTGCTTTTCTTTGGACAATTAGTGCATACAGTTTGAGATCAAATTTATTTCATTTTCTGTGTCGTCGACTACTGCAAACTTGCAGTCATGCATACTCATTGCTCTCTCTGATTGAAAAGCTCTTTATGGTGGGGCTCCAAGGGCTGGCAGTGCTTTCTTTCTCCTGCTGCTGAGCAGCTCTGAGCATCTGGGCTGTCAGCAGCTGGAACCTGCTGACCTTGCCATTAGGGAAGCCCAGGATTAGATATTTGTACTGCTTTTAGCATCCTCTGTATTTGTAGGCACAGTGTGGAATAGTAGAGTCTGTCATTTCATCAAACCTTCTGCAGCCCTGCCATAGCAATGCAGCTGCACAGCATCATCTGTTCACCCAACTAACGGCTTCTAGTGGATGTTCTGTGCTTATTGTAGCATTTACATTTTACATCAAAGTGATATGAGAAATCATCTTTGCCAGAATGCTGTCTCAGAACACCTCCACAGCTTCCTTTAAGCAGCACAGTGCACCAGTGGTGCTCATGCATTTGTCCTTGGTGAATCAGTTTCCTTCATGTCACACTTTTGAGCTTTCTGCCTAGCTGATGAGTTCCTTGTAGTATTCCCAGAGGTGGCTGCACCGTGGTGTGTGATGAATCTGTGTTCTTGGAAGGATAATGTTTCTTGTGTGTGTCATAATACTGCATACTGGAGTCAGAATCTATGCCTAGAAATGGAATAGCTACAAACAAAGCCAAACTAACAATAGCCGATCTAGAAAAAACGGTCGTAATAACTTTTTTAAATGTCAGGCTTGCACCTGTATATGCTTATCAATCTTTTGTGTGTGTCCTTTCAAACAAACCACTTTTGGTTTGCTGAGCAGCCCAGAGCAATGACACCATTGGATGTTCTGTGCATGCTTTGTATGATAAGATGGCACATTTTAAGAGTACATTTAAGTAAATGCTCTTTTAACTACACATTTAGGACCTGATTCTAGCTAAGCAGTCCTTTATGAACTGAAGACACTGCAATTTACAGGGTTATGTGTTTGGGTCATTTAAAGACAGAGATAGGGTCAGGAAAAAATGTGTCTGTCATTTCCCAAACATCTTTCTTCTTCACTCTGACATCTTTCCATAACCCATGAAGTGGCTATTCTAGTTGTCAGAAACCACTGGCTTCTTTCTGGAAACAGAGTACAGAAGTGCTGGTGTGTATGAGGAACAGGGCTGTCTGTCTCTGCATAAGGACATCATGTTCATCAGCCTCAAGTATCACTTGCTGAGTTGTTTTATTTTCAAAGGAAGCATCCACTGCTATTAATTAGTTAAAGTGAAATGAAATATATGGTCAAACAACACTTTTCTCTTAAAATGCCATTTGGAAGTGCATTCAATTTTCTTTTTACCTATTGGTGTTCTCCATTTTTCACACACCAAATTTTATAGCTTTCAGCCTCCAATGCTGCAGGCTACTACATGAAGTTTAACTACTCTATGTAACCTCCTACAGCCCCTTTCTTCTTCCTACAGTATGGTGCTGTTACCCTGCTGTCCTGGGTTCAGCAGTAGCAGTCATTTTTCTCCTTAGTAGCTGGTGCAGTGCTGTGGTTTTGACTTTCAGCCTGGGAACTGCACTGATAACACCGATGTTTTTAGTTGTTGCTCAGTAACATTTACTCTGACCAAGGACTTTCCGAGTCTCATGCTCTGCCAAATAGGAGGGGAAGCCAGGAGGAAGCAGAGATAGGGCATGTGACCCAAACTGACCAAAGAGGTATTCCATACCACAGCATGTTATGTCCAGTATACAAAAAGGGGGCAGTTACCTGGAAGGGGGAGATCACTGCTTGGGTCAGGCTGGGTATCAGTCGGTGAGTGGTGAGCAGTCATATTCTCTTCCCTTGCTATTTCCCTTATCATTATTATTATTGGTGGTAGCAGCAGTGATTTGTGTTATACCTTAGTTACGGGACTGTTCTTATGTCAACCCGTGGGAGTTACACTCTTTTGATTCTCCTCCATGTCCCTCCAGAAGCTGGGGGGAGGAAGGGGGAGAGTGAGGGAGCAACTATGTGGTTCTGAGTTACTGACTAAGTTTAAAACACAACACCTGCAAATAAGAGCAGCTTACTGGAATTGGGGTTCCATATGCAGTTTCCCCACCTCTCAAATTAGATGGTCTCTGAATAAAAGGCGAAAACCAGACCTAGAAGAAGAAACCAGACTTCAGGGACTTCAGGCTGTTCCCTTGCCTTCCTTCCCCTCTGCAAACACTATAACTGATAGGTGAAAATCAGGCTTCTTTTCATTTTGCTGTCTGAGGTCTCTTGTTGCCGAGAGGCCAACAGCAGCTCAGCCTTTTTTGGAAGGGACAACTACTACTTTCTTTTTCTGGTTAGGCCTTTTCCTACTCTCTTGGAATAACTCCCTCAGGAAAAATAAACCCAAGAATTCAAGTCACTGCTTCCTCACCCAGTGTTCTGACTACTAGTGTGGAGGCAGCAGTATCTTATCTGTGGCCATCATCCCCATTACCTTTAAGAGAGAACTACCTGGACAGATTGGTTTGCCCTCTGGAAGGTGTTTGCCTTCATTATAGCCAGTGAAGAGAGAGACATTTAGGTGATGTACAAGACTCTTCACCTTCAGCTGTGTAGCATATTTCACCAGTTGCACTAGATATATTGCATTAAACCTGTCCAAAAACTTAAGTGCACTTTCCAACTCAGTTTTCGGTTTTTGCTTAAGTAAAGCTATAATGAATGGATGCTCTGCGGAAAAACATAAAAGCATCCTTTAAAATAGGCAATGTGGTTTTCAAGCCTCAAAGGCTGACAAATGTGATCCCTCAAACCAAGTAATCTGATTCTCTTGAAAATGACTGACCAGGTTGCAAGTTGGCAGCAAGCATACTTTAAACTTTATGCAGGGCAGCAAATTTGCAGCTTAAAAGCCAAAATCTGAAGCAGAAATGCAATTTATGAAATGCTGAAATGGCTAAAATATTTCTTAAAAGTTATTTATATATATTAATTTCCGATTTTCCATCCTCTCCTTCAGTGAATGTTGTCCTTACATTCCACAGCTCATGTAGGAGGCTGCCCAAGGAGTTATTAATAAAATACTAATGCTGTCATCCCACAGGACATATTGTTTATACCATCACAGATGCAGATTATATCTCAGCAATTTTTTAAGAACCTCTTTCTAAAGAAACAGTTGGAGTATGATTACAGTTGTCCACAGTAGTTATATCATACAACAAATTAGGAAATACATGTCAGGACCCATTATTCTAATGGGAGGTCTTGTAAGATTTTTAAACAATGTAAGTAGATGCCAGATTTGCAAACTGGCAGCACAATTTGAAACAATACCCCCAGTAGAGAGGAGAGAACAAAAATACTGTTGGCTCGTACATAGCTGTCAAGTTAATGCTTCACAGGAACCCACAATACTAATCGCCTGTCCTGAATGCACGTTCTTCGTTTCTCTATCTCCCTCATAAGGTATCCCTTAAGCAGTTATTAGGCCAACACAGCTGAAAATTGCTAAATTTGTTTTCAGTATCAGCTACTACCATTTCAGTGCTGTCCAGATATGAAAGAGACAGAACTATACTGCTGATGTCACTTTGTTTCCTGCAGTATTTGTAAAGAAACATTTTGGTTTCAAAACCCATTAGAGTGAGATCTTACATATTTATGCACTAGCAAATGCCTAGTATGTACAAGCAGGAAAATGATAAAACTATATAAGCAGAGGATGTAAATTCTCCATCCTAAATGGCCATTTAAATAGCACATCTGGAGAAATGCAGCTGCCAAATTTTTAGCTATCAGCAGCAACATTAACAAGGGAACCGTTGTGGTATGTGTAATGGTAATATTTATTTTATGCAACTAAGAGTTTGTCCAAATATCACATTAAATTATGTACCAAATGAAAGTTAAGATCATGCTTTATGGTCTTTCAATGGGCTCAACTTATGGAACAGGGACTTGTCAGACCTACCCTGAAGCAGTGAGTTTATGCAGGTATACAGCTGCAGCCAAGTCAAATGGCATGGGAATGTGGAGGGGCAAGGGCAGGGAGTAAAGCTCCCATAGTACTCTGTGCTTGCAAGCTGAGAATGACTTGAACAGTGATCAAGTGTTCTCAGGAAATGTGTGTCAATTAAATTCTGCTCAGCTAAGAAGTAAGACAAGGACACACTTGTCAACAAAATCTCCCCTTAAGATGAGACTGAATGCTGGTATCATGAGTCCCTCACAGTGTCCTCAGTATTTTGGTTTGGTAGGATGGCAGTAATATTACGGGTTGATAGCACAGAGGCTGGCAAGGACAGCACTCTACTTCCTGACATTGCCAGTGTGGTCATGGAATGTAATTTTCCAGCCTGTGGAGTTGTATGCACAATTCATTCCCAGGTTTTGTGGGTCCCATAAATGAGGTGTGGTGCCAAGGATGGCCATGCAGAACATTTGTAATGCCCTAAGAGTGATAAGCTCTAGTATAGCTTATGCAGCTCTGGTGAATGGGTTTTCTTTCTGACTTGGCATCACAAGTCCATATTATTTTTTAATTCACAAGGTCCAGCGTAATGGGAAAAGAGTATTACTGTATATCTTTGTCAGTGATCAAGATGAGGGGACAGCATGTACCGTCAGAAAGCTTGCTGATGAAACAAAACTAGGAGGACTGGTAAGGGACCTCAGCAGGTTAGAGAAATGGCCTGACAGGAGCCCCATAAAGTTCCAGAAGGGCAAGTGCAAAGTCCTGCACCGAGGGAGGAACAGCCCCAGGCACCAGTTCGTGATGGGTCCAACTAGCTGAAAAGCAGCTTTGCAGAAAAGGACCTGGGGGTCCTGGTGGACACCAAATTGAACATGATCCAAAAATGTGCCCTTGCAGCAAAAACAAAGGTTAATGGCATCCTGGACTGCGTTAGGAGAAGTGTTACCAGAAGGCAGAGGGAGGTGATCGTTCCCCTTAGCCCAGGTGAGGCCACACCTGGAGTACTGTTCTGGGCTCCCTTAGTACAAGACAGCTGCGGACATGTTGGAGAGAGTTCAGGGAAGGTGATGGGCACAAACTGAAACACAGGAGGTTCCCTCTGAACATCAGGAAACACTTTTGTACCTGTGAGGATGATCGAACGCTGGCACAGGTTGCCCAGAGTGGAATCTCCATCCTTGGAGATACTCAAAAGCCAGATAGACATGGTTCTGGGAAACTGGTTGTAGATGACCTTGTTTGAGCAAGAGGATTGGACAGTGACCTCTGGATTTCCCTGCCACCTTCAATTGTTCTGTGGTTCTGTGATTCCGAGTAAGAGTCTTACACAAAAGATGTCATGACTAAACTGGAGAAAGAAGGAAGGAAATAGAAGAATGACAAGCTAAGAGATGACAAGGGTAAGTCTCTAAGTCTGCATGACAAGTCTTCACAGAATAAGAGTTTGAACAGTAACCCCCATCAAGGAATTATTTATCAGAAGTGTGTGTGACAGGATAGTAGCAAAAGTAGGAGCAAGTATAGGAAAAAAACCTCATTTTCAAAAGATCCCCTGTCACAGACTGGCAGTCTTTTCTATGAAGTCAAAACCATCTTTTCTTTGCAGAAACAATTCTGTGGAATCTCCACTCCCTCAGTCTTCTAGATTTGATGTTTCCCCACAGGGAGATAGGCTGTACTGGAAAAGAGATTCTGGGTATTATTCCAAGATCAAGCTGATTCTTATGCAGGGAAAGGTTGTTGCTGCCTACAGCAGAAAGAAATTATTAAAGAAAGAGTTCACAATTACATATGCAAGAAGCTGTCTCTGCATTTTCTCAGAAGCTTTCATTTGCATAATGCTTTTGCCTTGCTTTCCCACCCCCAAGCTCCCACATTTTTCTAATCTAATATGTTATTCCCTATCATAGAGTTGATGTGGAAGAATCATATAACCAACTTACAGTGGGGTTTTGATCAGCTCTTTCAAATTGACTTCTTTGTGTAAATGTTATACAGGTCGTTCACAAGTGAGACTAATGTTTTTATATCTTCAAAACTACCAAGAGATATAGATTCACAGTACTTAGGCTTTAGTGTGCTTTAGATATGCCTTAGGTAGGAATTCTGGCCTTATATGTGTTTAAAAAAGTAAGTGGTTCTTTTATACTTTACATAATTAAGTGAGATTTTCATCTCTGATTTTCTTGATTATGAATTTTATATGCAGTCTGAGTTTCTTGTTTGAGAATATGGGAATTAAGCCTCATTTGATGCAAACTTTGATCAGCAGAGGTCTTGTGGCTTTGGTCACCAGAGAAAAATTTATCACAATAAGAACAATCAGCCACTGGAGAATAATTTTCCCAAGGAAGTGGTAGAATTCTCCTACACTACCCACTTTTAAGATTCAGCTGGACAGGGTGCTGGGACATCTAGTCTAGGTCATTATTTGCCAAGAAATGTTGGATCAGTTGATGCTTGAGGTCCCTTCCAACCCTGTATTTTATGATTCTGTGATTGAACAGTAATGGAACTGTGTCAGAAATCTCTGAGTTCATGCACTGCTATTTGATGTTAAATGCCATTTTGTTTAAACTAGCCATTGTGTTGGAATACCAAATATACAATTAGAATTTTATTATATTTATTTTTTTTTTTACCATTACTATCTCTGATTGTGTTAATAATAGTGGGGTTTGATTTGCCACAAAGATAGTATGTATTTATATGAACAGACTAATGTTATACAAGGTGTTCTGTGGCTATCATTTCTGTGACAAGAATAGCTGGCTGTCCACATGGATCTGGTTGTGGGACTGAGACCTTGTTCAAATGAGAACCAAAACACCAGAGAAATACTATAGAAGAATTAGACTATGATTTAGTGATTATTTGTGCCAGTGTAAGCTACATGTGGAATATCCTAAGATGCAAACTTGAAATGTGGTAGCTATTTTGCAGTAATTTCCTGTGTATCCTTCACAAGTGAACAAAGATTTAACATGTCCCATTGTAAAAATATTGATCACTAGGGATCATAAGGAATGAATATCTTTCTTAAGTTCAAAATTCAAGGTTAAGCATCTGCATTAGGCAGTTAATGACACAAGGGGGAATTACTTGCCTTGGAATTCACAGTTAGCAGAAAGGTGCCTGCTCTGTCATCCCTACTGTTTCACAGCTGAATGCTCCAGCTGCTGGTGTACAAAATCAGCCTTCTCCTTCCTCCCCTTCTTGGATCTTGAATTTTTAGCCTCACCATGTCACAGCACTGGCAGTGATTTGTTCTCTTTTTAGTATTTTCAGGCCTTGTCATGAGAAATGCAAAATATGGATCACGAAAAACCTTTTTTTTTTGGCTGAATAGGGTATTTAACTCTTGTACTCCTGAATACACTGCCTGGCTGTATCTGGTGGGATATTGTATTAAAATGGGCATCCACTTCAATGCTGTTGAGTGGCAAGACATGCAGCTGCAGAGCTTTGTTTTCATCAATGGCCTCACACAAAGAGTTGTGGTCAATGGCTCAGTGTCTGGCTGGAGACCAGTAACAAGTGGCATCCCTCAGGGATCGGTGTTGGGACCGGTCTTATTCAACATCTTTGTCGCTGACATGGACAGTGGGATTGAGTGCGCCCTCAGCAAGTTTGCCAATGACACCAAGCTGTGTGGTTCAGTGGATATGCTGGAGGGAAGGAATGCCATCCAGAGGAACCTTGACACACTTGTGAGGTGGGCTGATGCCAACCTCATGGAGTTTAACCATGCCAAGTGCAAGGTCCTGCACCTGGGTGGGAGCAATCCCAGGCACAGCTACAGGTTGGGCAGAGAAGAGATTGAGAGCAGCCCTGCCGAGAAGGACTTGGTGGTGGTGGTCGATGAGAACATGAACATGAGCCGGCTTCAGTGTGTGCTTGCAGCCCAGAAAGCCAACTGTATCCTGGGCTGCATCAAAACAAGTATGACCAGCAGGTCAAAGGAGGTGATCCTGCCCCTCTACTCTGCTCTTGTGAGACCTCCTTCGGAATATTGTGTGCAGTTGTGGTGTCCTCAAGATAAAAGGGACATGGAAGTGCTGGAACAAGTCCAGAGGAGTGCCACGAGGATGATCAGGGGTTGGAGCATCTCCTGTATGAAGACTGGCTGAGAAAGTTGGGGCTGTTCATCCTGGGGAAGAGAAGGCTGCGTGGAGACTTCATAGCAACCTTCCAATATCTGAAGGGGGCCTATAGGGATGCGGGGGAGGGACTCTTCATTAGGGACTGTAGTGACAGAAGGAGTAACGNGACTGGCTGAGAAAGTTGGGGCTGTTCATCCTGGGGAAGAGAAGGCTGCGTGGAGACTTCATAGCAACCTTCCAGTATCTGAAGGGCTATAGGGATGCTGGGGAGAGACAGTTCATTTGGGTCTGTAGTGACAGGACAAGGAGTAACGGGTTCAAACTTAAACAGGAGAGGTTTAGATTGGATCTAAGGAAGAAATTCTTTCCTGTTAGGGTGGTGAGGCAATGGAATGGGTTGCCCAAGGAAGTTGTGAGTACTTCATCCCTGGCATTATTCAAGGCCAGGTTGGTCGAAGCCCTGCATTGCATGGTTTAGTGTGAGATGTTCCTGCTTATGGCAGTGGGGTTGGAACTGGATATCTTAAGGTCCTTTCCAACTCTAACTATTCTATGATTCTATGATCTTGGTGCTGTTGGCTGCTGTGTTGGGTTCAGCAGTTGCAATCAGTTTTCGAGATCAAGCTGTGTGGCTGTGTTTAAACCATGACAGTTGCACAGTCTGAGTCACTAGGTGAGTGCTGGCTAGTGCCTTGGGAGGGCATGGCAAGGGATGATTTGTTTGTGAATCCAGACTGGGCTTTTATTTTGGTTGCTCAGCTTAGTCAAACTGACAGTGCCTCCAGGCACAGGCAGTGGTAGAGTATTTAGGGAGCTTTTGGTGAAAATTTGGGTATCTAAGAACTGTAATGTAGCTTGGTCTCTTGAGCTTGATCAGTTACACCTGAGATAGCTGCACAGTAAACATGTATTGGAGAGATTTTGTTATAAGAGCTTATAGATCTGGGTTTCTTTTCATTATGGCTGTCCCATTCCTCAGAGGATGAACAAGAAGATTCTTGTCAGAAAATTTTTCTTCTGGAATAATTCAGCAATTGTAAGTGCCTTTTTCAAGATCGCATACCAAAACAACATTTACAATGAGGATGATATGTTTAGAGTAGCATAAACTATTTGCTGAGCATAAAATTGGTATTTTTCACTAAGGGAGAAAAGGAAGGGAGAAGCAGCAGTAGTTGAAATTCCAATAAAACTTAATCTGGTTGTATAGAAGCCCTCCACAAATCTAGAAATGTTTGAATTCTTGAAGGCTTGGGATCACTTGGTACTAAGTCACTTGTGTGCATCCAGCCACCTCTTAGGACTGGCTAATTTCCTTTATGTGAATGATAGCGTAACTCTGTGGCAGAAGATAACTGCTCCTCTGCATTGGGAAGAGATATAATGGTTAGATGACATTAATGTGTCAGGAGTACCATATGTTTCTCTTGTTTCTGCCATACTAACTTCCTGCTTAAAATACATAAATGAATCAAGAAACATGCCTTTAATTTATCCAGCTGTGGTAAAATATGTGCTCTCTCGCTCTCTCGCTCTCTCTCTCTCTCTATATATATATATCTTCCTCCTTGAAGGGTTCACTTAGTAAAACATTTATCCACAGGGGGTAAAAAATACTCTACATATTTGATTCCTGGGTAATAACATAAAGAAAGAAAGTAACATGCTTTTCTGATCCTCTTTGCTTTCCTGTGTGTAGAAATTAAAGGAAAATATCTTTTGCTCCTCAGATAAAAGAAAAAGAATGGCACAAGGCTCCACGGAATTTGATTATTCTGTGTATTAGCCATAAATAAAAAGAAAAAGAAAAGAAAAAAAAGAAGTACTGGGCCATGAAAGTGTTTAGTGAATATAAAGCAATACTGAGATGGAAACTGGAATTCCCTGTGATCTTTTGGCTCACAGGGAGTAGGAGAGGTGACAGTTTCTATTTTTTTTTTTTTTTTCCCAATATGAGTAGTTCAATGAATTAGATCTTAGATTCAGAAAATGTGAGCTAAAAAGCAGTGCTCCTAACAGCAGCATGACATTTTAGGCCAGTTTTAGCATCACGAGACCCAGAGAGGGACAAGAACTTACTGCCTGACTGAGGTAGATGCAAGGCCACAGTTGCCCAGAGATGCATGAGTTACATGTGTGCCTCTGTAGCACTTAATGTGGCTTCTATTCTCATTTCAAAAAGTTTCCAGTGTAGAGTATAATGGAAGAACTGTGAAGCTATTAATGCACAGAGTTCCCCATCTGAGGTAAGATACTCCTGCTGCTCAATAGGTTTCAGCTATGCACTCTTAAGAATAACTAGTCAGCACAGAAAGTGACTGAAAGATTTACTGGTTCGGCCTTTTATAGATCTGCAAGGGGAAAACTGAGATTCACACAATATATTTGTGCAAAAAATACTTGGAAGGAATGTCTAATGTGTAGTTTACATAATGCTGTTATCAACTCAAGGCTAGGTAAAACCCTGCTCAATGGAAGAGATGGGTAAGAGTGGTTTTGAGGATGTAATAATCTAAATCACATAATCGTATTATTTAAATTTAACATGGAATATTATTAGAGGAAGAGTTATATACATCCACTGACATGTCTGTGGCAGTTCTGAAAGCATCTGTTATAAAGTTTGTGGACAAAACAGAAGTGTAATGATAACACTGAAATTATACTTAGTCCAAATAAAGTAATACCATTAGTGCAGGCAGGTTTGTGAAATATTAGGAGAGGGGTGGGGGTTTTGCATTTTTCAAAAGATTTTCTTTTAATTTTGGGAGGAAATGGAAAGAGAATTTAAGTTTTTGTGGTTTCAGTCAAAGTCCTTTCTAAAGAGCTGTTTTATGAACTAGAATTGGCTTACTAAAGTAGAAATAAAATCTGATAAGAAATTGTGTAGATGAGCACACATACAGCTATGGCTCATGTATATGAAATCCATATGGCTCAATATAATACTATGTAATAAATTCCTGCCCGTCGCCTCCTCTTATCTTTACAATTATGCAAACATTGTATGTATTGAAATTCCCACAGAAATGTGATGTCAGATTCTACTAAAAGATGCTAAAAAGAAGTAGAATCATAGAATCATAGAATAGTTAGGGTTGGAAAAGACCTTTAGATCACAGAATCACAGAATCCTAAAGGTTGGAAGGGACCTTGAAAGATCATCTAGTCCAACCCCCCTGGGAGAGCAGGGTAACCTAAATTACATCACACAGGAACTTGTCCAGGCAGGCCTTGAATATCTCCAATGTAGGAGACTCCACAACCCCCCGGGCAATCTGTTCCAGTGCTCTGTAACTCTCACAGTAAAGAAAGGACCCTAAGATCATCCAGTTCCAACCCCCCTGCCATAAGCAGGGACACCTCATACTAAACCATGCCACCCAAGGTTTCGTCCAACCTAGCCTTGAACATTGCCAGGGATGGAGCATTCACAACCTCCCTTCACAAGCAGGTCAAAGGAGGTGATCCTGCCCCTCCACACTGCTCTTGTGAGACCTCATCTGGAGCATTGTGTGCAGTTCTGGTGTCCTCAACATAAAAAGGACATGGAGCTGTTGGAACAAGTCCAGAGGAGGGCCACGAGGATGATCAGGGGACTGGAGCATCTCCCATACAAAGACAGGCTGAGAAAGTTGGGACTGTTCAGCCTGGGGAAGAGAAAGCTGCGTGGAGACCTCATAGCAGCCTTCCAGTATCTGAAGGGGGCCTATAGGGATGCTGGGGATGGACTCTTCATTAGGGACTGTAGTGACAGGACAAGGGGTAACGGGTTCAAACTTAAACAGGAGAGGTTTAGATTGGATCTAAGGAAGAAATTCTTTCCTGTTAGGGTGGTGAGATGCTGGGATGGGTTGGCCAGGGAGGTTGTGAGTGCTCCATCCCTGGCAGTATTCAAGGCTAGGTTAGATGAAGCCTTGGGTGGCTTCACACTGTGAGGTGTCCCTGCTTATGGCAGGGGGGTTGGAACTAGATGATTTTAGGGTCCTTTCCAACCCTAACTATTCTATGATTCTGTGATTCTATTTGTGGAATTTATGCATCTATGGTTCCACTGGTGGTGTTTAAAAGTGATTTTTTATGTATGCACAGCTGATCTTATCCAAAGCCCAGAGACCCTACTGGTGATTTATTCATATAATTCATCAGGTTTTGGATCAGAACTTGCAGCTGTGGCCTATATATTATTTTTCTAGGTAGGATAGTACTGACAAAAGTTGTTTTTGTAGTTGATGACAACAAAATAATGCATGTGTTTGTTAAGAGGAGCAAGTGCCCCTGTGGTATACCACCACAGGACTTTTCATGGAACTGAACAGAGTGCTCATTATCATTTAGCTGTCCCGGAGGAGGGAAGAAAGAGAGGAGAGGAAGGAAGAGGGAAGGGGGGGAAGTGGAGTGGGGGAAGAGAGGAGGTCATATAACTGGAGAGAAAAGGAAACCGTACTGGTTTTCTCAGTGAAAGGTGAGATACATTGTTAGATCTGTTGAAAAGCTGAGAAGGAGAAAATAACATGCGCTCTTAAATTTCATTGTTGCATTTTGTTTCTATACTGAGTGCCTGCTTCTGCCACCCAAGATAATTTCTAAAATACAGCAGAGCTTACCTCATAATAATGAGGACTGAAAAGCAAACAGTCATAGTACAATTCATTAGACTTAGATGGTGATCTTTACTTTGGTAAACAAGAAGTTTCCTCTTGTTTGAGGGGGGTTACATTGTGCTTATATCCTGGAACTCCCTCAACTCTCACTGATCAGATAGATGCTGAACGTTACACTTGAAATAGGTTGTTGCTTCCTCTTACTTTGCTCAAGCTGGTGGGCCTTTAAAGCACATTTTTTATTTCTGTTTAAAACTCATGTAAGCTTTGCATATGACAAAAATTGTGTAGACTCAACCTTTATGTTTCTGATAGAATGGTACTTGAACAATACGGGACAGAAGCTTATGCCACAAGCTTCATGCATGCCCATGTTCACCAACAAAAATACAGTATGCATCCACTACTGTGCAGTAGCTGTAAGTCTGGGAGTAAGCTTTCTTTTAGGAAGTATAGCTGAACTGTGATGGGGCTGTGCCATATTGGAAAGCTGCTGCTTTTATTTTCCAAATCAGGGGTGGCTTTAGATGACAAAACCTGCAATCCTCCCATTTTATTTGTCCTTCCTTGCTAGCAGTGTACCAAACAGCTGAAAACCAGGTGGAGAGTCCTCTGCTTGTGAAAGATCATACAAGCCTTTGACATTGCCATGACACAGAATTGACAGATAATTTTGTGATACCCAGCATGAAAAAGTTGCAGCTGCACTCGCAGGCCCTTGTTCTCATGGGGGACTTCAACCACCCTGACATCTGTTGGAGCGATGGTACAGCCCAATAAAAGCAATACAGGAGGTTCCCCGATTGTGTGGATGACAACTTCCTTCTGCAAGTAATAGAGGAGCTGACAAGGAGAGGTGCCATGCTTGACCTCATGCTCACCAACAGAGAAGAGCTCATTGGAAATGTGACACTCCAGGGCAGCCTTGGATGCTACAATTATGAGATGGTAGAATTCAAGATCCTCAGGACAGTGAGAAGAGCGTGCAGCAAACTCACTGCCCTGGACTTCAACAGAGCAGACTTTGGCCTCTTCAGAAACCTGCTTAGTAAGGTTCCATGGGTTATAGCCCTAGAGGGCAGGGGGGTCCAAGACTGCTGGATGATATTCAAGGATCACCTGCTGCAAGCTCAGGTGTTGCATCCCAACTAGAAGGAAGTGCAGCAGGAGGCCCAGGAGACCTCCTTGGATGGATAAGGAGCTGCTGAGAAAAGTTTGAAGGGAGAAAGAGGCTTATAAAAGGTGGAAGCAAGGACAGGCAACCTGGGAAGCACACAGGGATGTTATCTGGGAAGCTAGGGACCAGGTTGGGAAAGATAAGGCCCAGTTAGAATTAAACTTGGCTATGGACGTTAAGGATAGCAAAAAGGGATTCTATAGGTATGTAGTGAATAAAAGGCTAGGCCCCCTGCGGAAGCTATTGGGTGAACTGGCTATGCAGGATTTGGAGAAGGCTGAGGTTCTGAACAACTTCTTTGCCTCAGTCTTCACTGGCAAAGGCTCTGACCACACCACCCAAGTCTTGGAAGGCAGACACAGGGACTGTGAGAATGTAGACCTTGGGCCCACTGTAGGAGAGGATCTGGTTCAAGACCATCTTAAAAACCTGAATATGCACAAGTCCACGGGACCTGATGAAATCCATCCATGGGTCCTGAAGAAGCTCGTGAGTGAAGTTGCTAAGCCACTGGTCATCATATTTGAGAAATCATGGCAGTCAGGTGAAGTTCCCGAAGACTGGAAAAGGGGAAATGTAACCCCCATTTTCAAGAAGGGGAAAATGGATGACTTGGGGAATTACAGACCAGTCAGTCTCACCGCTGTGCCTGGCAAAATCTTGGAGCAGATTCTCCTGGAAGGCATGCTAAGGCACATGAAAACCAACGAGGTGCTTGGTGACAGCCAGCATGGCTTCACTAGGGGGAAATCCTGCCTGACTAATTTAGTGGCCTTCTATGATGGGGCTACGGACAGGAGTAGAGCAGTTAACATCATCTACCTGGACTTGTGCAAAGCATTAGACACTGTCCCACACGACATCCTTGTCCCTAAACTGGAGAGACATCAATTTGATAGGTGGACCACTTGGTGGATAAAGAAATGGCTGGATGGCCACACGCAAAAAGACAGGCTGAGAAAGTTGGGGCTGTTCAGCTTGGAGAAAAGAAGGCTGCGTGGAGATTGCATAACAGCCTTCCAGTATCTGAAGGAGGGCTATAGGGATGCTAGGGATGGACTGTTCATTAGTGGTAACAGGTTCAAACTTAAACAGGGGAGGTTTATATTGGATATAAGGAAGAAATTCTTTCCTGTTAGGGTTCTGAGGCACTGGAATGGGTTGCCCAGGGAAGTTGTGAGTGCTCCATCCCTGGCAGTGTTCAGGTCCAGGTTGGACAGAGCCTTGGGTGACAAGGCTTAGTGTGAGATGTCCCTGCCCATGGCAGGGGTGTTGGAACTGGATGATCTTAATGTCCTTTCCTACCCCAACTATTCTATGATTCTATGGTATATATTGAAGGAATAGGCCATGCTCCTCAGCACTGGGCAAAAGGCATTGTCTATTTCTTACCCTAAAAGTGAGTCAGCTCCATGAATTCCCATTGTTTTCAGCTCTGGTTATCTGTGATCTTGGAATGATCTGTGTCACTCAGTGTTGTTGTATTCAGTTTCATTATCTTAAGTATTGCTAGAGGTAAAGGGAATTGTTGCTACAACCTGAATTCCTCGGGGCAAGGTTTGGAAGGTTTTGGGGCCTCAGAAATTGTTAAAGATGAAATAAAAGCAGGGGGAAGAATGTGTTTCTTTTACATTGGACATTTTCCGATTTGGCCTTGTACCAAATTTCCTTCCTTAATACTTACTTGAAAAATATAGCTCAGATCTTAACGCTACATTAATTATAAAAAATTACATGGCAAGTTTTCATTATATATTGCTACATGATTATCTAGCAGCAGTTATATGCAAATTTAGGAGCAATGGGATGAGAATAATAGAAAAGAGGTATCTTGAAAGGCTGACTGAGTCTCTCCCATAATTCTTCTCCTAGTCTAAACAGCTATTTCATTAAGTGCACTGTAAATGGAGCATCAATGATAATCTGCTTTTCTCTAGCATAGAAGTGTTTGATTATATATTTTCTAACTAGCCTGCAATGGCCAGATTCATCAGGGAATGAAAGAAAGAGAACAGGAACAGCAAACCACTGCTATACTGAAAGAAAGCTGTCCATTGGCATTTATCCTCCTACGCATTTTTCTCAGTAATTCACTTATTCTGAATATGAATCATCAGACTGACTTCCAGGAAGAAAAATCACCAGACAGACACTGTATTAATAATACTGATTGCAGTTTTCCATTGTATCTCAACAACTGTGGTGTGAGGTAGTGTTCAAGGCCAGGTTGGATAAAGCCTTGGGTGACATGGTTTAGTGTGAGGTGTCCCTGTCCATGGCAGGGGGGTTGGAACTGGATGATCTCTAAGGTCCTTTCCAACCCTCACTACTCTTTGATTCTTTGATTCTATGATTCTGTCTGATGGGGTGGTTTTCTGTGGGGATAAATTTAAAGAAAATAAAAAAATCTCACTCGCTATGTCAAGATAACAAAATGTTTCATCAGAATTTTCCTGATTTATCTTCTATGTTAGATTTTAACAAGGGGTAAGTGGTCCAGCATGTTTTACATGCAGAATAGAGAAGATTAACTTAGTAGAGTTCAGCTGAAAACAGATTAGTGCTGTGCCGTGTTTTAAGATATTCTTCTCAGGAAAAGTCTGTATTTGTCTGTGCATACTATAGGATTTTTGTGTGCACGTATACACAATACAAAGAATACAGTGCAGCTGTGTTAATACTTACATACAAAAATGACAAATAAGGCACTGAACAAAATAGATTAGAAGGTTTGGCTTGCCTGAATGCATGTGGTTGCAATGGAACTAGGGTTGTTTTGTTGATTTTGTTTGCTTTATTTGAAATATTGCACTCAACAGTAAGGAAATGTATTGCATTCATTTCTGTGTTTCTGTATGCATGCCAAAAAAGTCCATGGGATGAATACATTTGGCTCCTACTCATTCAAAAGCAAGTTACTTTATCAGTGTTGAACTTTGAGGGTTTAAATGCTATTAAAATTTTTTAGAGTAGCCATTCAGTGACCCAGAGGGCTGTCTCTCTTTAACATAGCCAGTATAATTTTATATTTGACCTACACATTGGCAAGCCATCCAGTCTTTGAAAACCCACAAACAGTTAAATCACTGAGACGGGCATTATAATTAGCTAAGCCCAAATCTGGAAAGCAACACTCCCTCTCTGTAGTTGTGACTCTGTCCCGACAGGTAATTTCACTCATTAAAGTCTGGATTTTTGCAATCTGAAGAAGTTTTATAAACTTTATCAGACCAATCGTAAACAGGCTGTGGGGATAATTGGGGTTTTTGTAGGCAAAAAACACAAACCCTAAAAATCCTCACAATGAAGGTGAAGCTGAAGCATTATCTTCTACTCAATAATATGTAAAATTTAAGCCTTCCTTTTTTTTTTTTTTTTTTTTGAT
>NDXB01002858.1:102975-134832 GCA_002631895.1 Agapornis roseicollis
TTTTCTGATAACCAAAATATTTCTCTAGAATGCAATGCCTTATGTCATGTTTTTTTTTGTAATATAAGCTATGCTAACATTCGCAGGATTAGCATTGGCAGTACTTCTCTCTTTGTGCCAGTGGCACATTCATCCAGAGAATGAATTAAATATTTCTGCCTTGGAAGATTAGAGACTGCATAGTGAAATTTTTTGGTAATAAGCTAAGTGCCATAACTATTAACGGTATGAAGTATTTTGAAGTTTGTTGATCTCCATCTCCTCTGTTCATCCAGTTTGGATGCACTGTCTAAATAGTGAAGAAGAAATAAAGGGGAGGGGGAAGAATAGCTCTACAGTTCGGTATTTAGAGCAGTATTGATTGGGCATCTAAATTTAAACTTTGTCCCAGTACAACTACCCACATCTTTTCGTGGCCTTATTTCTGATTTCTCATATCTGAGATTAAATGTGTTTGCTCTGCAAAAACCCCCTTCAAATCATTTAGCACTTCAAAGTGGTTAGTAACATATTTGATAAGTCAAATCCATTATTAGCAGCCCACACAGAAGGGATATCCTTCATCCTCTATATGTGTCCAGTCTCTATAAAACTAATTATATAACTGTGGAAGCAAAAGCTAGTGAAAAACCCTTCTCCTGGTAAGGTGCTGGGAGGACCACAGCCCACTCAGTTTCACAGCTTGTCTTCATCTGTGCTCAGCCTTTCTGCTTGCAAAGGATACTGACACACAGAGTTGTCTGTATTGTCAAGTATTTTTACAAGATGTAGAAGTACACTAAGACCTTGTGGGCCAGGTCTTCCAAAGACAGCAGCAGAGGAGGGCCACGAGGATGATCAGGGTGTTGGACCACCTCCTGTATGAAGACAGGCTGAGAAAGTTGGGGCTGTTCAGCCTGGAGAAGAAAGGCTGCTTGGAGACCTCATAGCAGCCTTCCAGTATCTGAAGGGGGGCTATAGGGATGCTGGGGAGTGGCTCTTCATTGGGACTGTAGTGACAGGACAAGGGGTAATGGGTGTAAATTTAAACAGGGGAAGTTTAGATTGCATATAAGGAAGAAGTTCTTTACTGTGAGGGTGGTGAGGCACTGGAATGGATTGCCCAAGGAGGTTGTGAATGCTCTGTCCCTGAGTGTTCAAGGCCAGGCTAGACGGCCTTGAACAACCTTGTCTAGTGTAAGGTGTTGGAACTAGATGATCTTAAGGTCTTTTCCAACCCAAACCATTCTATGATTTTATTATTCTATATAACTGGAGGCCAAAAGGAGAAATGGATACTTGTTGCAGGGGTGGTCACTGGGACTAAGGATGAGGAGCAGAGTTAGCTATGAGCATTTCTTAGATAGAAAGGGTAGGAGAATTTTCTTTGGATATGCTGCCCTGGGAAAGAGTGGTAAAGGTTATGGTATAGGCAGTCTTCCATTAACTTATAATCTCTTGTTGAGGCTCATTTTCATTCATTGTGAATTGTCAGTTATATCTTCTATACTGACAGCTTTGACAAACATTAGTTCCTCAGTGCACTCTTGAAGATTTGTCGTGCACATCTTTATTCTTCTCATATTTCCAAAACACAGTTTGGGGGACTTAATCTTCAAAGCTCATTTGCAACAATATTTTTCAAAATGGCTGGCATGGTTTTGATTTATGATTTCTATCATAACACCTACTGTAAAACAATCTGCTCTTGTTTAAAAACATTTGGTTCTTGTGCTTTGGCTTTCTGCAAGTCATGTAAACTGAAGCAGTTTCACCAGCTGCTGCCTACACAGGATGCATTTATGTTAACAGTTTACTTCAGATTGGGAGTGGACTTCAGAAGCAAATATCCTGGCTGCACCCCACTTGCCAAGCTTTGGTTAGCAAGGTAGAGCTGTCTCACAGAGCATGACACAGGTTCATCTCAGCTAATATTAAACAGGTGATGTGCATCAGGGACTTATCTAATGCACTTAAGAAGCCGATGGTTGTTCAGCCCATGGGACCAGAGGTAGGCTGAGGTGAAAATCTTCTGAAAGACATAAGGTATGGACATCTGGTCCTCACACTGTAAATCTGCTCATGTTGGTGTGCAGTACTTGATAATGTAGGCACAACCAATATCTGCTCCAGAATTTGCAGAATTTATGAATAAGCATGTATTTTCCTGCTCAAATATAATTTAGATCATCATGACTGAACTCCACTTCCTTCTGGAATTCCCTGTCTTCCTGCCCCAGCCTGGAGCCTGCCATTGATTTCCTGCACATAGAATCATAGAATAGTTAAGGTTGGAAAAGACCTTAAGATCATCTAGTTCCAACCCCCCTGCCATAAGCAGGGACACCTCACACTAAACCCTGCTACCCAAGGCTTCATCCAACCTGACCTTGAACACTGCCAGGGATGGAGCATTCACNAATCATATAGGTTGGAAAGAGCCTTTAAATCATCTAGTTTCCAACCCCCCTGCCATAAGCAGGGACACCTCACACTAAACCCTGCTACCCAAGGCTTCATCCAACCTGACCTTGAACACTGCCAGGGATGGAGCATTCACAACTTCCCTGGCAAACCCATTCCATTGCCTCACCACCCTAACAGGAAAGAATTTCTTCCTTAGATCCAATCTAAACTTCCTCTGTTTAAGTTTGAACCCGTTACTCCTTGTCCTGTCACTACAGTCCCTAATGAAGAGTCCCTCCCCAGCATCCCTATAGACCCCCCATGTGCTACAACTACTCAGTGGTTATGCAAGTGTGATTTTCCTCTTGAAATGCAAAATGTACACACATCTTGTTCCTCATTACTATGCTTAATATCATTTTTTGCCTTATACACTGTCTGTGTTTCTCAGTGCTGCGATCACTTGTACTTCTGCAACTGTAAGCAGTAATGGTGTCCTTTGCTTTTGTAGCTTTTTCAGCTACACCAGCTGCTGGACCACAAAGAAGAAAACTGATTAAAAGTTGTCAAATGCATATTCAGATTTGCCAGCAGGAACATTGACTTGAGCATTCAGTTCATTTGTCATAGCTGGAAGTCTTATCTCTTCTCCTCTGCAACCGTGAAATGCTTTTTGTTTATTCTTGGTTGATTTCAAGGTAACATTCATACAGATAGGATAGACATGTTAACTAGACTGTAGCTGAAACAGTATTTGCATCTTTTTCATGCATAATATACATAGATCAGCTTCTATCCGTGACTGTTGGTGTGTGTATGGCAATATGTAGTTACATGAAAATCACTATTCTAAAACTTTCTTTGGGGTATAAAGATTCATAGAGGCTGTAAGATTTTAGTAAGTTGTAAACAATAGAGTTCTTTATGGAAGGAGAAACTTTTTATTATAATCGCTTGTCTGAATTGCTTTTGCTTCTACACAGTAAAAAGGCAGAACATTTTCAAATCTTTTAGCAAGCTCATCTCAAAGGTGTGAGGCCTCTCTGGGGGATAGGAATCATAGACTCATACAGTGGTTTGCATTGGAAGGGAGCTTAAAGATCATCTACTTCTAAACCCCTGCCATGGTCAGTGGCACCTTCCACTAGACAAGGTTGCTCAAAGCCCCATCCAACCTGGCCTTGAACAATGCCAGAAGTGGGGCATCCCTGGAAAGGAAACAGTGTTACTTATCATGCCTTCTAATTTCTTTAATTTCTTTGTGGCAATACTTAGGAAAAGCTTCACATCCAGAGTGAAAGAGCAAACTGTGTTTTTTTGTTGTTCTGGCCACAGCATCACCCATAGCGCCTACAGCCAGCATCCTACGCAAGTTCACATGCCCTGGTTCCAAATGTTGTAACAGATTACAGCGTTGGCATGACACTGTCTTCTGGGATGAACTAAGATTACTATTATCATTAGCTTCATGCTAATAATTTGTTCTGTTACACACTGAGGCAAATTGAAGAATTTACGTTCTGCATAGCAAAACCACAAAATATGAAACTGAAAGTTGGAAGGAGAAGGTGGAATATTAGCCACTCTTTTCTTATGAAAAGCACGGTAGAAATCAGAATAGTGCATTATATTCACAGTTGGGATAAACTATAACTGACAGCTGATGTCTGGGACAAGCATGACTTTAGAAGGAACTAGAAGCTTATCCCATGTGCCATTCCCAGGGAATCAGTGCTTGCTCTTTACAGGTCTCTAATCCTTGCTGCAGGATAGCCAGATTCATAACCCTGTGATTTAAATTTATTTTGGTTTGCTTGTCCTTATCAGTTTCTCCTGTTGCTCTTTGCAAGAAGTAAATAGGTTTATACGTTGGTTTATATGTAGTATACATACATTTTTTATGTAGTAATTCTGATAAAGCAAAGTGATATTGTAACTTGCTGGACTTGATACTTGTTGAATAATTTAGCTCAGGTTTGTTTCTTGGTAGATAACTATCCAGATGACCATCTTGTATTACTGTTTATTGTCATGGTTACAGGACTGGCTGTATCTCTTCTCCCCTCTCTTGAGTTTTCTGAGTGCAATATGAGGGCTGTCATTGCCTACAGTACAGTATAGCAAATCGTCCACTGACAGGCTTGGATATAGTGCAGCAGCCTGTAAATGAGCCCTGGTTCATTTCAATATGTCTAATTGAATTAAAATGTGTGCATTGGGTGCACTACTATTAGCTTTGAACTACCAGTAAGTGGGAAGCTAGTGGAAACAATTATACTTTCTTAGGTCTGTGCAGTTAATTCTTGGTTTTAATTAGCCTTTTGAAGCATTACCAGAATTCCCTATTAGGAAAGAATATTTATATGTATGCAAACACATAAAAAAATGCAAAGTGCTGTAGTGTTTATATTATTATATTATATAAACAAAAGTTTCTCATAGCAGCTGCTAACTCCTCACACTGATCTGGAAAGTGCTTGAGTATAAACAATGGAAAACAATTCTCTTTGGTGGAGAAGATGCAGTCTGTGTCCATGTTGTGTATGTATGACTTGTCCACAGTGAAATGGCCATGGAGGTTCTGGGCCCTGAGGATGGTTCAGGACTTCCTGGCCGCTCTTGCCCAGCAGCTGCAAAGGGTCATGACTGGAGTGTGTGAGCAAAACTGGACCATACAGCCAGGCTCTCCAACCAGAGCATCAGTGACTTTATTCTTTTTTAGGATAGAATCACTTCACCATTTTCCCTCTGTGTAAGGATTTTAAAAAAGATCTTACTGCTTTTATTTATTCAAAAATTTTATTGGATGTCTGACCTCATTGGGCAGAGTTAACTTTAATGGCATTCATATGATTAAAAGAGTTATTTGGAAATGAGGGGTTTGCAGTAATTCCCAAGTTTCCTTGAATGCCAGCTTCTTTCATCTGAAAGCTTCCTTTTCCCCCTTTTTTTTTATTATTATTTCTGTATGTTGTGTGTGAGGAGAGTTTTGTTGTTTTCTGCTTTCCCTAAAGATTCATAAGCGTGTGTGTATTATTTCTAAAATGGTCAAGAAGTGACTTACCTACTGAAGGTAGTATTCAGTGCTAGGTGTGCTTATTGCTACAGATGAGGCTCAAAAGAAAGGCAGGTACTCTGATTACAGATTTCAAACTGTATTTAAACTGCCCCACACTAAAAATTGTGTGGATACTAGTTTAGGTTTTAAGTGTATTTACCCGAAATGTTTTGGTTTTTAGGAACTTTGAACCAAAAGAACTGGGGAAAGAAATATTCAGCCTGTAACGGTGCCAAACAGTCTCCTATTAATATAGATGAAGATCTTACCCAAGTAAATGTGAATCTGAAGAAACTTAAATTCCATGGATGGGAAAAGGAAACTTTGGAAGACACTTTCATTCGCAACACTGGGAAAACAGGTAAAATCTCAGATTTCATGGAGTTAGATGAGGTCAGTGTGGTGTAAGATAGACAATCAACCAAGAACTTTTAATTAAATGTTTTTGTTTCACATTCCCTTATGTGGTACATCCTGAATTTGTTCATAAAACTAAAAAAACCAAAACCAGGTGATGACAATAGCCAAACATAATAGAGAAATCACACAAATAATTATGTGCACAGGCAGATAGAGCCAAAAGCAATCACATCATTACTATTCTCCCATCACAGGCACTGCATTGAAGCTGAACATTAATTTAGCATTTGCTCTGAAATAATTATATTGGTTACTACACTCCTAGAATCTGTGACAAGTATACAAAAATCATTTTTTAAAAGTATGAATAAATTGTCTGCACATCTGGAAGCACTTAATGGATGAGTTGTGCTTTCAAAAAACTCAGGATGGAATTCATCTAACCTACACATAAACACCTATGATGTAGACACTTCTGTCTCAATTACTTACTTAGACTTCTTCTTAAGTCAAAGAAGAGAAATAAGTACTTTTACGGTCCAAATTTGTCTTACCTATCTTAGAAATGTATTTTAGAAAGAAGTGATTTATGCCTACAAGTGCTCATTTCTCCCAGCCATAAACCAAACTTATGGTAGCATTTACATCAGTAGACAAATCTTTTTGCAACCACTTATAAATCTAGGATAGCAGTAACTAAAAGCTGCTTGTGGAAAGTATTGTTTCTGGTTTTGGGCATAGATGTGGAGGAAGGAATCTTTTAACAACTGTCTTTGACCTTCTACCAGTTCCAGTGGAAGCATTAGACCAGCTATTTTGTTTTATTTTATATTGGTTTGTTTTCATCTTATTTTAGTGTCATTATTCCTGGGTTTTGTTCTTGACCCCATCATGTACTTCCTACATACCACTCCACAAATCACTTACTTCCCTCTTGCCCTACCAGCTGAGATAGATAAGTAGTGTATGTGTCTTTTCAAGGGGTCCCTGAGGAAACAGATTTTAAAGTCCATAAAATTGAACTGAGCTTTTCATCACCTACGGCAATTCAGATATTGTAAAAGGAACTGCTAAGCTCTGCAGTTAAAGTTGTCTTCCAGGTTTTGAGGAAAGGAGTGTAATGAAACTGAACTCCATTAGTGACTCTTTAGCAAGAGGTCAAACAATTCACTATCACTGGAAACCCAAATGTGGGGCTTTGGTCTGTTCCACCCTGCTCATTCCCTCCAGAAGACAAGCACTCCCAGCTACAACATGCGTCCATCTCTCTCCATCTGATACCTGTCATCACCTTCTTCCATGGGAGACTGCTCCACAGCTAAGGGTTATCAAAGACAGAACAGTCTTTTTAGGAACTAACTACAGTTTTCTTTTTTTGTGTTGCCACATGATTTCTGTCTAGAATTATGATAATAATGAAGGGGGATTTTCCCTTTTTGTTACAAACAAAGCTGCTTTCAGGAAGCTGTGTATTTCAGGATTTGTTTTCTTTGACAGCTTGGTGGATAAGCCTTTTCTCTGAGTTTTTTACTGTTGTTCTGTTGCTAGTTTCAGTCAACTGGAGACCAATAGAATAGTGCACTACATTAGATGACTATTCTGAGAATTGCAACATGAAATGAAATGTATTTCTCCATGCTAATAGTGAATTGCTGCACTTTTTACTTAGTTTAAATAACCAATTTTCTGACAAATTGCTTATGAAATACAGGGAAATAAGCCTATCTTATTTACCTCTTGGCTGGCTTCTATATTGACACTCCTTTTTCCTTCTCTCTCTCTCTTTGTTCAGTGGAAATTAACCTGACAAATGATTACTATGTAAGTGGAGGTGGGTTAGACACTGTGTTCAAAGCAAGCAAGATCACTTTTCACTGGGGAAAATGCAACGTGTCATCAGATGGATCAGAACATAGTTTAGAAGGACAAAGATTTCCTCTTGAGGTAAATTACAGAACAGATTTTGATAATTTTGAGGATTTGCATTCTGCTAAAAGTAACACTGCTTATGAAATAGCTTTGTTTGTCATTTGATTATGTCTATTTGCAAATATGATCATTCACTGAAATCCAAATTAAAATTATTTAAATTATGCATTTTAGAAGAGCAGCATAAGGTATTATTCTGTGGCATGTTGAGAATGTCTAAAGTGTGTTTTCACACATGCCATTTAAGATGACATTAGAATTTGGGTCTTCTGACAGTGTTCTAACTCCCACTAACAGTTAAGCTCTTACAGGTCTGACCCATCATATTCCACAGCAGTCAGTTGTTTAGATTATAAATGAACTTTTCAAAGCTTGGGCTTTGCTGATTGCCCATGGGAGCTGCTGAGCATTACCAGGACAAAGTGTGACCTGTGTCCCCGGCCTGGAAAGAACTGACAGCAGCACGCCAGGAGCCACCATGTGGGAGCATTAGCAGGCACGCAGACTTCTGTACCACTGGGTGGTTTGGCAGAATACCTTGCAGCAGCATGGGAATGGAGTGGAGGAGGGCAGAAGCTCTCACTGAGATCTATGGGAGCACTCTGCAGACCAAATTTTCAATCCTTAATGTGATGTTGTGATTATTTTCCAGTTAAAAGATAAAGTTATGCTAGGCGATTGTGCTGCTCCTCACTCTGAGCCCTTTGGATTTCTATGTCACACCAAAGCAATAGAGCTTAGGTTGTCCATGGCTCCCATTCACACTTCACCTGTCCTGTCAAGGCATCTAAGAGAATATTCTCTTCCATCATCATCACACAAAAAGCTAGTAGGAGAGTAGAAGCAGGACACTCCCCCATTCATGTTGGTCACCTGGCACTAGAGGAGATTTCCCTTCTGCATCTGAAGAGAGGAAGGGATGCAACAAACCCAATGCCCATGACAGCAGACAAGTAGGGGTACAAAATACCTGATAATAATTTGTGGCCAATGCTTCTCTACACTTACTGCCAGGCATCTTGCCTTGCTTGGACACTTTTTCTCAAAATGAGAATACAAATAGTCACATTGAATATGTTTAATTACTTTTCCATACATAACATTTGAATATATTTTTATTTGCAGATGCAAATCTACTGCTATGATGCAGAGCAGTTTACAAATTTTGAAGAGGCAGTTAAAGGAAATGGAAAGTTAAGAGCTTTATCGATTTTGTTTGAGGTAAACAAAGTATATCTTTGTGTCATTAAAAAAGCTTTGAAACGCGGCACATGTTCAAACTTAATTTAACCTGTTCCAGTGTGTGATCACTGACTTAGAAATTTGCATATACCTTCTAATTTAATTTTACAGAAAAACAATTGGGCAAAATACATTTGCTCTGCTTTAATTCATCTATAATTTTGGTGGTAAACTGCAACTTTCAATATTTTTTTTCCATGAAGCCTGTACTGTTAAAAAAATGCAATTTTTTTTTTTACAGATTGGTCTAGAGGATAATCTGGATTATAACCCAATTATTAATGGAGTGGATAGTGTTAGTCGTTTTGGTAAGTCTGCCTCCATGTTTTACTGATTGCTGAATAGACTAAATCCTATTTCAGAGTAATTTTATGAAACCTCTAAAAGCATTGAGGAGCATGGCTTTCTAGAGCTATGTCGATTTTGTTAGAAACAACAAAAGTCATCTGGATAGACCAATTGCTAACCATGTGAAATTTAACATGAGTAAGTGCCAGATTCTGCTCCCAGCAAAGGGTAATCCTCATTACATGTGAAGACTGGAGGATGAGAGACTGGAGGGCAACCACATGGAAAGAGACATAGGGTTGATGGTAAGTCGAATATAAGTCAACAGTGTGTTCTGACAGCCAATAGGGCCAACTGTGTCCTGGGGTGTATCAAGCACTCCATAGCCAGCTGATCAAGGGAGGTGAGTGTCCCATTCTACACTGCATTTGTGTAGCCCCACCTCGAGTACTGTGTGCAGTTTTCATGCCTCAATATAAGAAAGACATCAAACTGTTACAGTATGTCCAGAGGAGGGTGACCAAGATGGTAGAAGGTCTTGAGGACAAGACTTAATGAAGAGCAGTTGAATCCACTTGGTTTGTTCAGCTTGCAGAAGAGAAGGATGAGGGAAGATCTCATGGCAGTTTACAGCTCCCCCAAGAGAGGCAGTGGAGAGGGAGGTGCCAATCTCCTCTTTTTGAGGCCCAGAGATATGACACAAGGAAATGTAATAAAGCTGTGCCAGGGGAAGTTCAGATTGGACATTAGGAAAAGTTTCTTCATTGAGAGGGTGGCCAGAAAGAACAGGTTTCCAAGGGAAGTGGTCATGGTACCAAGATTGTCAGAGTTTGAGGAGCATCTTAGTTAGGATAATACTCTTAGTCACATGGTTTAGTTTAGAGTAGTCCTGTGAGGAGCTTATGGTCCTTATGGGTCCCTTCCAACACAAAGTAGCCTGTGATTCTATGACTTATTCCCCAAGACTGAGTGTTTGTAACAACAGAAGTGTAAATCATAGAATAGTTAGGGTTGGAAAAGACCTTAAGATCATCTAGTTCCAACCCCCCTGCCATGGGCAGGGACACCTCACACTAAACCCTGCTACCCAAGGCTTCGTCTAATCTAGCCTTGAACACCGCCAGGGATGGAGCAGTCACAGCTTCCCTGGGCATCACATTCCATCGCCTCACCACCCTAACAGGAAAGAATTTCTTCCTTAGATCCAATCTAAACTTCTCCTGTTTAAGTTTGAACCCATTACCCCTTTTCCTGTCACTACAGTCCCTGATGAAGAGCCCCTTCCCAGCATCCCTATAGCCCTCCTTCAGATACTGGAAGACTGCTATGAGGTCTCCATGCAGCCTTCTCTTTTTCAGGCTGAACAGCTCCAACTTTCTCAGCCAGTCTTGCATATGGGAAATGCTCCAGTTCCCCCAGTCATCCTCATGACCCTCCTGTTACAGATATTTAGAATTTTGTTAATTAAAATTTAATCAATAGTTTATAATACTTAATTTTAATAATGTAGAGTTATAAGAAATGTTTTAGTGAGAAGTGTGTTTGTTGAGCAACCAGATGCTGTTATGAAATCCCCTGTATGGCCCTGTACCAGGACCAAAGGGACAGGTCAAAATCATTTAATAGAAACCAGTGGAACAAGTACAAGTTGATTTACAAACTGATTAATACTTACGTAGAAACTAGAACAATAGAACAATGTATGTAGCCATCAGAAGTCTAGATTAAAGACAGCAAAGAGAGCCAACCGTAACTGTTTATAGTTATCTGCCAAGGATACCGTGGAATTAGGCAAAAGGTAATTCCAGCAGGGGGAGATTGCGACCAGCGACTCACAGACCACCTACCCAAATTATACCCCAGACTCATTTCTAGAGGATTCTAACTTTTGTTACGCAGAATCAGAAATGGGAGGAGAATATGTTAATGACTGTTGGGAAATAACATGTTTATGTATTAGTAGGCTCTATGTAAGAAGCTTGATTTTGGTGTAAGGTGTGCACGTTAGGAGGAGCTATCCCCCATGCACCCGGCGCCGTAATAAAGAAGTGTCTGCTTATCTACATCCCATTGGTGTTGATAAGTTTCTTATTCCAGATTTTTCGTAACACTCCTCTGGACTTGTTCCAACACTTCCATATCCCTTTTATCTTGAGGACACCACAACTGCACACAATACTCCAAGGGAGGTCTCACGAGAGCAGAGTAGAGGGGCAGGATCACCTCCTTCGACCTGCTGGTCATGCTTGTTTTGATGCAGCCCAGGATACGGTTGGCTTTCTGGGCTGCTAGCACACACTGAAGCCGGCTCATGTTCATGTTCTCATCGACCACCACCACCAAGTCCTTCTCGGCAGGGCTGCTCTCAATCTCTTCTCTGCACAATCTGTAGCTGTGCCTGGGATTGCTCCCACCCAGGTGCAGGACCTTGCACTTGGCATGGTTAAACTCCATGAGGTTGGCATCAGCCCACCTCACAAGTGTGTCAAGGTCCCTCTGGATGGCATTCCTTCCCTCCAGTGTATCCGCCGAACCACAGAGCTTGGTGTCATTGGCAAACTTGCTGAGGGCGCACTCAATCCCACTATCCATGTCAGCGACAAAGATGTTGAACAAGAACGATCCTAACACCGATCCCTGAGGGACACCACTCGTCACTGACCTCCAGCCGGACACTGAGCCATTGACCACAACTCTTTGCATGTGACCATCCAGCCAGTTCTTTATCCACTGAGTGGTCCATCTATCAAATTGGTGGCTCTCAAATTTAGAGACAAGGATGTCATGTGGGACAGTGTCGAATGCTTTGCACAAGTCCAGTACAATGAATAAATATCATCATGAATTTGTAACTCTTTAAATACTAAATCAAGAGAAATGTCTGATTCACTGTATGAATTTTCTTACTTATACATTTCTGGGCTTTTATATGTGATTGGAAACCAAATAACCTAGTTGTAGCCATTCAAGATGTGTCTTAGACAAAGCTGCAAGGCTGTCTAATTCAGCTGAGATTGATGTAAATTAATGTAAGTAAATCTGAAATAATCTAATTTTATTATATTTGTACTAGCACTATTCAAACCAAATGTTGGCAATCTGGTGGTTTAGAATTCCTCGTGGTTTCATGTCAGAGGCCGTGGGCATCAGGGTGGTGCATGAGGAGATTTGGGCTCTGTTCCTAAATCAGTTCCATAGCAGCTTCACCGAAGAATAAGCATGAATGAGCACTGTTGGGTATTTTCATACATCGTAGCTAACATCATGACCTTAAGTAAATGGCTAACTTTGTCTCAGTTTTCCTATAAGCAGCGATGCTTGAGTTTTTAAAGTCCCTTAATATATAGATAGGTTGAAAGCATAAAAAGTTGTCAGCCTACTATTTTAAAAGCTTTCAAAATTATGGCACTAAAATCAAGATTGATTTTCTCTAGAATACAAAAACATAGATAGGTTGAAAGCATAAAAAATTATCAGCCCACTATTTTAAAAGCTTTCAAAATTATGGCACTATAATCAAGATTGATTTTCTCTAGAATACAAACACCATTCTCAAATGTAAAAGGAAGCAACTTTCATAAATCACAAAAGCAGAGGATGGGGAAATATAAAGCAGTTAAGATTCATTATCTTTGTGTGCCATCTTGTATGAAATACAAAGGAGGATGAGCAATGCATCAAGGCAGACACTGTTCTACATCCTTGGAAGGAGCTGTAAAACTATCAGCAGAAAGATTCAAGATACAACCACTACATGGCACTTCAACAATGAGTAGAATATAATTTTTTTGAACAAAATGCAAATGAGCTCTGAAAATTCAGGTCATTTCTAAATCAAATTGTTCCTCGTGAAGAGAGTTGAATAGCACATGATCTGTCCTTGTCTGTGATGTACATGATCTATTCTTCTTAGTGATATGTGTACTGTGCTTATTTGAATCCTAGCTGATGAATTCTCAAGCTCTGCAGAGGAACAGTCCTGTTTCTCATCATTCTTTGTAGGTGTTTGATTTTAGAATCTGGACTGTTAATCACATTAAAATCCAAATGGCAGGATTCTTACTGTAAATAAGAAGTTTTGTGTCCCCAAGATATCTATGTAAAATGCACTGGCCATTCATTTTACTGAAGGAAGAATGTGTTAACTAGACACGTACCAGATAGCAATGATGACTTCTTTCTGAAGACTGATTAACAAGTTGACAGAAGAAATAGGATAGGCTTTGCTCAGCACTGCCAAATGTTCCCCTTTTGTGACATGGATAAGAGAGAGCCAGCTCTTAAATGTTACCTCAGTGGAGTAGTCACTGTATAAAGAAAGGCATCACTGATTTGTAGTAAACTGTTAATGTAATTTGCTGCTATCATCATATTTGTAAGGAATTACAAAGATAAAGATAGGTCAGAAATCTGTACAGGGCTCAAGAAGTAATATCTGTAAAACCACAAGTTAACACACATTCTGAAAATTCATTAGGTATTTATAAGTGAATACTCCTCAATCAGAGAGTAATTTAAAATCAGTAACATTGCACTGAAATAAGGTGCATGAGGATGTATGTTATTTCAAGATATAAAAGCTAAGTATTATTTTGGATGCAGCGGACAGTAAGGCAGATAATTGTAACAGAATTGACAGTTGTTACAACCTGGAAAAATCTGCCAGTTGGTACCATTTCTGCCAATTTCTGTTGCTGGACCCTACTACCATACCAGCATGAATTTAGGTTTCTGGGGTTGGACTCACAGTAATCCTCATGCATGCACACAACTGACAAGGTACCAGGTAAACTGCTGACCTGAAAGACATGACACTGTTTTCACAGGACGATAAACAGGATTGTCATACTCTCCTGAAGGAGCTCTTTGCATACTTCTCTGCTTTGTGTTAGAGCTGTTACAGTTTTTCACTGTATTTTTAAACCCCCTGATCCATAGAAATTCTGCTTCTGGGGTCAAAAGTAACACAGCTCTCAGATCTAACATGACAACAATGATTTTCTGCAGAGGTTAAGATTCTGTGAGGAACTCAACAATTTGAACAAATTCAATGAGAGTTTGAAGCTGCATCATGAGATCAAGAACAGATATTTAACATTTTTTTCTTCAAAGCTGATATGTGAGACAGCAACTTGGCATCTTTGACATTTAAGAGTAAACTTGAACAAATTGTCATGAACCAACATACTGATTACTGTACTTATTACTGGAGTAACTCATTACAACTTATGAAGTAAATAAAGTTGTTTTGGGATAATATTCAAACCACATAGAAAAGACTCAGCAATTTATTTTTATGCTAGACTCTCTGGGTATCAGATTTTGAATGGCCTCAAAATTAGCATGTTTCTATAATGGCAATTCTTTTGGAGAGTTTATTTGTTCATTCCTAAAATATATTCATATATGTATATGAATATATTCTAAAATACATTCATATTCATAAAGTTATAAAATACCATTTCTGCAGTATTTTAACTATATGACTCTATTATTTTTTTTCCCAGGAAAACAGGCTGCCTTAGAACCATTTATTTTGCTGAACCTCTTGCCAAATGCAACAGACAAATACTACACTTACAATGGGTCTTTGTCAACTCCTCCATGCTTTGAAACAGTTGAATGGATTGTGTTTAAAGATACCATAAGTATTTCTGAAAACCAGGTAATCTGTTTCATTAATTCCAACCAAACAATAGCATATAATAGCAAAGAAAAACAGTTGCTATGTATATGGTAAAAGCTCATGGCATTCATTTCCAGCCCAAGAAGCTAGATTTTCTTCTGTCTACTTACAATTTTTTCATGCAGATATTAAATTAGAAAGTATATCTATTACTCCACTGTGTTATCTTTTCTCTTTTTTAGTTCAGGACTAGATTCTGAATCATTTCTTGCCTTAGAAGGGAGTAAGAACACACTTCCTAATTCTGCAGACTGTCTGGACTTACATAGCCCAGATAAAAAATGAGTGTAAAACACTCTTCTCACGTTCTTCCAGCTAAATGGTGGTGCTGGGCAAAGCATAGCTCCAACAGCAGGGTGATTGAGAAATACTGGTGGAGTAAAGCATTAGATATACTGCTGGTACAGAGGAACAAAATTTCAGTGCTACCCAGGAAAGCTCAGCTGGGAGACTTTACCCATCATCTGTTTCCCTAGGGTTTTTCCCTGTTGACAGTATCTGGTTAGTTTGTTATGACTTCTGACTTCTGTTTTTTCCCTTGCCTCTTCTAGTTAGCTGTATTTTGTGAAGTCCTTACAATGCAGCAATCTGGTTATGTTATGCTGATGGACTATCTGCAAAACAACTTTCGAGAACAGCAGTATAAATTCTTTGGGCAAGTGTTTTCATCTTACACTGGACAAGAAGAAATTCATGAAGCAGGTATTTACTGAACAGTCATTCCTCTCCACAGGTTGAAAGACAATTATCAGTAAAAAAAATTATCCTAGCATGAAGGTACTCATTTTAAATTGTGTAAAAAGTAGCACACTGTATTCACACTCATAAATCTATCACTTCAGGGAAAAAAAAATGGCAATCATAAAACATGTCAGATTAAATGGAGTGGAAAATTAAATGCTTGTCTTGACCAAACATTCAGTGAAGATCATGTCAGTTCAAACTTTCTTGCTCTGCCCTTTAAATGTTTCAGACTTAAGTAAAGCTGCCTTTTCAGGGGCTGCAAGAGGATTTTGTTTTACAAACCCATTTGGTTCTTTGTTGTGTAATGTTCCAGCAAAGGCTGAAGTGAGGTCACTGAACTAATTTCACATAGTCTGCTGAGAAAGCAATAGATGGAGAGAATCCCAGAAGCCAGATTCTGTTTTCTGTTTTACCTAAAACCTCAGGGAAGTTTGTAAAGGTTATATGGCCAAAGCAATACATTCTATAATGGGAAACAAGATCTAGCACTAAATATGGAAGTCAATAATTTCTATACTTACAAGCATAGAGGAATAAATAGTAAATGTCTATTTGCGGGGATTATGTTGCTACTTGGGTGGGATACCTGTAGATTCCTAAACTCAGTTGCATTGTGCTTAATTAGACATAAACAAATGAGTGAAGCATGTGGTGTAGTTGTCTCTGGATGAGAAAGAAGTATGGCTTCATTTTAATTCACCTTAGCTGGGTGGATATGTTTTTCCCCACTGGAATAATACGATGTATAAGATTTACATACAAGCCAGCAGACACTCATCATTCAGAACTGCTGGAGGGCTTGGTCCACTGCACAGGTACATGACACTGTTTTGCCATGATGTTTCACAGGATAATTTTACTGCCTCATTTCTATAACCAGTCCATGACATTTCTGTTTTGGCCACAGCTTGTCATGAACCCCTCAGATGTGTGCTCAGGATGTGAATTGTTTTGCATTGGTCAAAGCCAAGAAATAGCTGTTCTGGTAGGGTTTCTTTGTTCAGGTACTAAATATCACTTGAAATTTTGAAGTTTGGAAGAGTATGGAATTGGGCTGCAACAATCAAGCAAATTGCCACAATTAAATACATTTCTGTTTCCTAATAGACTTACAAAAGGCATTGTTGATTTGGGCTGACTTAAAGAAAGATCATGATTTCCCAAGTCCTTCTGTTTAATGAAGTTCCCTGGAAGAGACACCACTTATATCCATGTGTCAGTAGGAAATGAATCTTCCCAGACCTTAGTAACAAGGAGTCAATCTACAGTGAAAAAATGTCATAGCCAGAACACCTTTGAAGACAGAGACTGGGAATTCTACCACCTGCAATTCACTTGCCTCCCAGGTGGTTGCAATACAGCCATGACCTTGGCCTTGCTCTTGTCACTGCAGTAGAAGAAAGCTACTTTTGGCTGTGCTATCCTGATCTAGATTTCCATAGAGATTCACAAGAAATAAAACTGAGTAATACTGTTTGAGACAGGTCCTTGCTTCCTTCTGTCCACTCCATGTGCTGATACCTGAAGGAGTGTAGGTTAAAAAATCTGGTTTGGCCATAACAAGGAGGAATAGAAAGGATCATGAAAATTTCAAGTCTACCTGTATATATTTCACATTCTGCTGATATGTGTGTGCACTATGTAAATGCAACAAGATCACATGCCCATACATAATATACGTATTTATGTACACACATGTATTTATAAACACATGAATGCAACTATAGGATTTGTTTAGTATAGAACAGTTGAGGAGCTTTTATATTTTCACCTCTGTTTTAAGAAAAGGTAAATTAAAACTCCTGGGAATCATTAAATTAAATGTTGAAATATAAAACCTGTAACATGAATGCCCAAGTCATCAAGAATAAATAGGCATTTCATGTTTAGTATTCCAAAATTCTTGTAGTCAACAGAGAAAAAGCGATCTTTGAAATCCCTTTAGACAATACAAGAGGAATTACTAGAGTGGGTTATACTCGAGTAGATAACTGAAAAATCTTGACGCAGGGGCATTTCCATGATTTTTTTTTTCACCGTCCTGCTGAGGAGGAAGACTGAGACAGTGGCTAGGTGGGCATGTGGTGGCCAGTCAGGGTCAAACCCTCACACATTTGCTGCTCCACCTCTGCCATAAGATGGACTGGGAATACTGACAAACTACTTTCTACCACACACTGGCAGTGGGCTGAAAAGCCGTTGAATGTCATAATGCAAATGAAGTGTTTTCACAGCTTCCACAAGTGAAAATTTGAATTAAAAGATGGAAGTCTCAAAGCCATATTCAACTAAAACTAGAAGAAAGCAACAAATGTGGAAAAAATACCCAGAGTTATCCAGTGCTGCCTCAAAACTACATGTAGTATTATTCCAACTGTTTCAAACAGAAAGATGCATAAATCCAGGCTTTTTTCTTTTTTTAAATATATATCTGAATAAGGCAAATTTGGACAGCTTATAAAAGTCTTTTTGTAAAAAAAAGCAGTCTAGGCAGCTTGTTAAAATTATTCCTCTAATGTACCCTGGTGCTGCTTGATGATGCAATTCAGTTTAGATTAAGAACTTCTAAATTGCACAGGTAGCATTTTATTCCATAGAAGAAGAAGCAAATACAGGTGCATTATCATGATATGATACGCAAAACCAGCATCTCTGGTGAAAACAGAGACCAGAATTCAAGCCCAGCAGGGGCTTGAATAGGTCTGTGTCTTCCTGTGAATAGTATTTTCCTGCTTGAGACTTGTAATCCAGTTGGATATCTCTGATTTCGGATTCGTAACAAACTCAATAACTACCTTTCTTGCAGTCTCTTTGCCCAGATTTTCTAAAAGTCAGTATCAGAGCAGAAGCCTTTAGTTAGGTAAGTTGTTATATGATGTCCTTGCTTTTCCCAGTCTCTAGGGAGGAAAAATGGGAAAAGGCAAAAGCAAAATACTTCTGTGTTACTGAGACTGGCAGGAAAAGAAAGGAAACAGCACAGGTAGAATGACTGATGAAGAGGCAACCAGAAGGGAAAGAGATAAACTCCTGGGAAGGAATTGAGGTGAAAGAATATGCAGGTGACTGTCATGTAGGAATATTGTTGTTCACTGCTGAGATGAACAGGACCAAGCATCAAAGGAAAACAAAAATGGAGGACACTTTTTTATAGGGAAAGAAAAAAAAAAATAGTTGGAAGAAACATCTGGTAAAGAAAACAGGAAAACTGAAAGAAATAATACTGGAATCACCAATCTTTTACCTTTAAAAGCTTTAGAATACTGCTCACTTGGTCTGAATACACTCGGAAATTTTACAACCAAATTCACTCATAGATGAAAGAGGGAGGAAAAAGGAGAGTAGAGAAGAGTTTGAAATTGTGAGAAGCTTTGTACTTACACTATGAAAAAGTGGAGAGTTATTTTAAACACTTTCAAGAAAAATAGCTGAAGAGCATTTAGATACATTGAAAAAAAAAAAAAAATTAAACCAGTTTGTCATCTGCCTTAATGCTCAAAATTGAGAACTCTTGGTCTAATGATTTCCTTTTGCCATCTGTTGGATGTGGGGTGGAACGACAAGTTTTAATAATGTGATGGAATGTACACAGCTTGGTTAGGTTTTGGTTTGGGGTTTCTTTTGGTTGGTTGGTTGGTTTTTAAATTTGCTCTTCCTTTATGTCAATTTAAAGAATCCCGTGTAATGAATAAAATGCTATGTTGGATATATAGCACAGGAGGTTCAAGGCAAGCTACGAATTCAACAAAGTTACATAGAGTAACACTGTTCCTACAAGTAGCTCACACACACACAAAAAGAAACACTGCTTATTTTCCATTGACCAGCTCAGACCAGCGCTGCTCAAACCTGCCCACCAGCGTGCAGAATGGAAGAAATTGGCTTTAGACTGAGAGGGCAGATTTAGTTTAGATATTAAGAAGAATTTTCCTGTGAGGGTGCTGAGGCGCTGGCACAGGTTGCCCAGAGACGCTGTGGCTGCCCCATCCTGGAAATGTTCAAGGCCAGGCTGGCTGGGGCTTTAAGCAATCTGGTCTAGTGGAGGGTGTCCCTGCCGATGGCAGGGGGGGTTAGAAGTAAATGGTCTTTAAGGTCCCTTCCAAAACAAACCATTCTGTGATTCTATGAGGTTGTTTGTCAGAATATTTTCTTGACGGGTTTCAGTGCCCTCCTGTGTTCAAGTGGCAAATTGCAAAGTTAATGGAAAGAATTTTTTCTCCTTTCTTTCAAAATGCAGTACTGTCAACCAAAAGTGTTGTAGCATCATGGGTTTTGCTTCCTTTAAAAGAACTCCTCCAAAGATTCTACACTTGTTTTGTTAATTAGCTAGATAGGGTTTTTTACTTTCCTTTTCTGGGTACTCAGAGATTGGTTTAAACAAATTTGAAGAGTATGTTTCTTCATTTATTCCAAATAGGGAATGATTAAGTAACTACTGGTGCTAAAAGTCAAGCTAAAAGTTTTGTACTAAAAATATTTCCATCTAATCATTGTAATATGTAAGATTTAATTAAATTGTTGAATGATTCAAAGTAAACTTCATGTACTTTGATCAGTGATTTTGAGAAGTCTAATAGACTAAGTAAAGCAGTAGAAATAAGGTAGTAAATGAAGCAATAGACTGAATAGTATGCCCTTTCATTACATATGAAAGGAAATTCTGTCCATAAGAAAGGAACTTTCCAAAGGCCAGGGCAGGCACAGACAGCCACTCTGACCATTTCAATCAAAATTCAAAATCCATGCAGTTTCAAAGAGATAAAAAGAAGGATTTATGCCAGGGATCCCTGGCCCTCATTCTGAGGCATCAGAACAAATCAAGTTGCACTACTCTCAAATTAGTAACCAAAAGTTAGGAATACTTTTGACAATCATCTCCATTCTTCAGTGCTGGGTCTTAGGACACAGTTCCCCCAACAATAGAAATGATGATGGAAGTAGGGGAGGGAGAATAGGGTCTCAGTCCAAACCCAAATAAGCCATGAATGATGCAGCTCAATATATAGTGTTGCTTTATTTTTTCATATATCACAACTTACTGGTCATTTTTCAATGAGCTTCAGCTAAATAATTTACATTTTATGCTAATGTATCTTTTTTTCATACAGTTTAATTTTGACCTTGTATGTTATTTTTAAGCCATACACAGGTACTCAGGCGATTTAAAAAACCAAATGTCAGAGTCTCAGTAAATTTCTAGCACACTGGTAATTAATATATCTGTATGTCTAGAAAATTGAAACATGGATCTTGCTTGAATGAGATGAAAAACTGTGGCAGAGGGGAGAGTCTAAAACACATGCAAGAGCAGCTACCTGACCAGGAGTGCAAGTTCCAAGTTCACAAAAAAGGTGCATGAGCCAGGCTCAGGACTAGAGCAACCTGCTCAGACATTTTCAGCCTATGTCTAGATGGTGCCTTAATATAGTATAATATAATAATATTAATAATAATAATATAGTATAATAACATGAAATCACTACCTGCTAGCTTCATCATTTTTCCTGAAGGAAGAATGCATTAACTAGACACATACCAGATAACAGTGATAGCTTCTGTCTGACAATTGATTAATGTGTTGACAGGAAAAATTGAAGCATGGGCTTTGCTCAGCACTGCTAAATGTTCCCCTTTTATGACACATCTGCTTCTCCTGTTTGCCATTTGTTTCTTCTTTTGGTACTATAAAAAGATTCAAACATCCTTGAGAGAAAATTCAGGTGTGATAGGTGTACCTTTAACCTTTAAAAACCTCTCTAAGTGACAGGACAAGAGGTAACAGCCTCAAGCTGCACCAGGGGAGGTTTGGACTGGATATTAGGGAAAAAATCTTCACTGAAAGGATGGTGAGGCATTGGAACAGGCTGCCCAGGGAAGCGGTGGAATCACCATCCCTGGAAGTGTTCAAAGACCTTGTAGATGAGGCCCTCAGTGATACGGTTTAGTGGTGAACCTAGCAGTCCTGGGGTAAAGGTTGGAATTATTGTAAAGGTCTTTTCCAACCTAGTTGATTCTGTGATTTTGTGACTCTATGATTCTGACAGACCCATAAAGACATAGTAATAGGAGTATTTATCCCCAGGACACATATATGAATATGTTTTGTGATTTACATTTTATTTCTTGTGAACTGGATATTAATATTTCACAAAATATGGTATGGAGGGGAGGGGGATGACGATGACAACATAATCCTCAACTTGCTTTTGAAAATCTAGTGTTTAAATACTGGCTCTGTTTATAGTGCATGGCATCTCGGGTATTTTAGTCAAAAACTAGAGATGAGGCACCTGAAAGACTTGCAGTCATTTTCTCCAGATGTGGCTCAAGATCTCAGTAAAGTCACTTGTACAATTTAAAAAATAGCATATCCTTTCCTCTTTCTTCCAGTTTGCAGCTCAGAACCTGAAAATGTTCAATCTGATCCAAAGAATTATACCAGTCTTCTCGTTACATGGGAAAGACCTCGGGTTGTGTATGACACCACTATTGAGAGATTTGCTGTCTTTTATCAACAGTTGGATGGAGAAGACCAGACTAAGCATGAGTTTCTGACAGATGGGTATCAGGACTTGGTAACTGAAAACTCTTCAAGTTTCATACGAAGGGGTGATGGCAAAACACTCACTGTTAATTATCTTAAGGGATTAAACAGTAGCTGGGAGCTGAATCCATGAAAAATCACTTCTTTGGCTGCAGCTCATAGAAGCTGTACTCCATTCTTTGGCTGTGAAGCTACAAAGCCCAAGAAAAATAAACAGCCTGTCTTGCCCAGAAGAGAGACAGCTTTTGCTGGTTGCTGTTCTGATTTGCTTTTACTGTCCCCAGAAGTTTATGACCATATTAATCTCAAGAGCTCCTTAGCCATAAACCCCTTAGTCATTTAATAGTGATCTATGCTTTGTAGCTTACTGATGTGAAAGAATGATCTACACAATCAATAAGATTCAGTACAATCATACAACTATAAGTATTAAGTTACTGATTACAGCTTCTTGGTGTTTTACTAATGTGATCTGTTCCTCTAACCCCCTTTAAAGGCTCATAGCTTACTTACCAGAGATAATGTTACCTAAGCTAGTGTTCAGCATTAAATAATCGTATAGTTTGGTATCCTCCATGTAAAAATTCACAAGATATTTTTTTTAAGTTGACTGAAAAACATTTGTGACAGTAAAATGTAAAAAGCATACATTAAGAGTCCTAGAAGAAAGGAGCTGTATGGTTCATGTAAAAATGTGTTATGAAAAAATTAACATTTTCAAATATTTGAATCTTATTTGCAAGTAAATGATTAAACATGTTTTTTTCTTTTAGGGGGCTATTCTAAATAATCTGCTGCCCAATACAAGTTACGTTCTTCAGATAGTTGCTGTTTGTTCTAACGGTCTATTTGGAAAATACAGTGACCAAGTCATTGTTGATATGCCTTTAGAGGACACAGGTAAGTTAGTGGTCTTTGGAGCTTGATGATCACTTTTAGATGAAAATCTGTATTTGAAGAACTGATTTGTTTGCAAACCAGTTAAATTTCACAACTACCAAAATATGCTAAAATGAAATTTCAAAATCGCTGCAGTTAACTTTCAGCATGTTCTTTGCTACTGATATTTTACCTGATGTAATTCTCCATTCCTTATAAACATGACCTATGAAAGACTGCATGCTATTTTTTTTAATATTCTGAAAAACACCTACCTGATTTCAAATCTCACAAGTGTATCTCAGTAACATAATGTAGGGAAATAAAGCCATGTTTGGTATTATTTCCCTACAGTTCAAGCATCCTCCCAAAATTAATCCACACAGCCAAAATATTAAGCAAACAAGCAATACAAACCCAGTATATGAGTTAGAAGTCTGTATCAGTATGACTTAGAAATCTGTATCAATTGATTTTGAAATTTGATTTCTTACGATTACTTGGAGTTTGATTTCAAAGGACTTGTGGTGATGGAATTCCCTTGCTTCTTAATGCTGCCTCGTAAAAAGTCAAAAGGCCTAACAACCAAATCTTACTGATTTAACGGCCAGATTTACTTCTTCTGCCTGCTGGTAAATATGAAATAATTTGAAACTCTAGCATGAAGCTTGATCTTGTCCTTAATAATTCCTTAAACTCTGTGGAAGTTTTAGCATTAGACTCAGTTCTTATAAACATAAGTGAGAGCTGTATTATTAATTAAGAACCCTTTAATTAATCATAGGGAAAAATCAAAGACTTTCTGATCATACAAGAAACCATTTTTTACCTAAGGGCCTGCATTCTTGTTGCTCATTTGTGGATTCTGTAAGTTCAGTTTTACACTTCACTAAGTCTGTTTAGCTACAGTAAAGACCTTAGCAATGTTGTGATGTACCTGGGACAATAGGTCAGTTTTTAATTTCAAGGATTCCATATTCATTTGCATTGAAAAAAAAAACCTGATTCTCAATGGTCTCTATCTCATGAGTTATGAATTAATAATGGTAACAGACTTATAGTAGTGCATTTAGTCTGAACACTGGAGGTGCAGTTTCAGGTATAAATTTTCAATAGATGTCTAACTTGCCTTTCAAAACAATGTATTAAAAAGAATGCATTTTGGAGTCTTAAACTAATATCTGCCAGAATTTTCATATTTCTCTTCAGCTTTCTAAGAAGTCCATGACAAAGTTCTGACGTTCTGCCTGACATTTCACTTTTCTGTTTATCCTTTAGCTGCCTCTTAGATACTATATTCCTATACTTCCTTTCCAGAATTTACTGATTTTGTGTTTGAAGAGTTTTCTCAGATGAGAGTTTGTCTACAAACCCCCACTGCATAGATAGGTAGGGAAGTGGATAAAAAGGTAGATAGATACATACATGCATACACAATTTCTACACTTCCATCCATTTCTACATGGAATGACAAATAAGCAGCATGATGTTGTCATTATTAAGCAACAGTTCAACAAATCAAGTCAGTGCAATGCTGCCTTCAGAGCTTGAAAATCTCTGAAAACAGACATTGCAAACCAAAATCCAGTGTAGATAATGTCTATAGAATGAACCAGCCCGCTAGTACTGTTGCATCTCTCCTGTAAAGATGAGTTGCATACCACCCCACTTGCTGTGTGCCATGAGTTCCTTTGGAAGGAAAGGTGGATGCAGAGGCAGGGGGGGAGACAGGAGCACTGGGGCTGGGTAACTGCACAGTGAACCTGTCATGCAAGTAACTACTGATGGGGAACAAACTTGGCAAGAGGATGATGGGGTGTTCACTGGTCTGCAGCTGGCTAGTGGCATAGGTACAGCCACCGGTCATGGCATCCCCACTGAACTTCTGTTGAAGTCAGGCAAAGCAATTGCTTTGCATTCATTTCAGTAGAAGGAAGAGCATGGACCTTGTTTTGGAAACCCATACTGGAAAAGTCATTTCACCTTCCAGCATATAAGCAGAAATTTCTCTGAGATGTGTACTCTCAGACAAGATGATTTGGTGGAGTAAATGTTATATATTAGCAGTTCTGAGTGAAGGTCTGATGTTCTCATGCCTTTTTACCCACACACTCTACTAATTTGCTCTTGTTATAGAAATGAGAAAATAGAGTAGAAGAATACCTAGGAGGCATAACAATGTAAAGATGTATCTGTATAAATTATGAGCAGGTTAGCATAAGAATGGCATTTTTGTGTCTTCTGTCATTTGAACATTCAAATATGTCTTCTTAATGTTGCATTAATGCATACAAGTATATTCTAATCATGAGCCTTCTTGGTTTTAAATAAAGCATTGTAAAGAGGAGAGTTAAATAATCTGCCTATCGGAACTGTAGAAATACCTGCTCTTTTTTGTTACGTTTTCTTATTTCAGGCACTCCTGAAAATTTGTAATAGATTGAGGTGCATCTAATGCTTTTCATCTAGTTTTCCAAAAGCTTCAAAATTGAGGAAGATTATTCCAGGTCAAATGAAGTGTTTCAAGAAATAAAAAGAGGGGAAAGTTTTTAAGTAAAAATGAAATAGCAAAAGTAATACTTTGTGTGTTTCAGAAAACTGTTCTTTGGAACATAAAATTATTAAATGTACTTTGTATTTGTTTATTTTCATGCTTCCATACTGGTACATTTTAAAATGTAAGATGAGGAAAATTCAGGGAAAAATTCCTCCCATCCAATTAGTATTATTCCTCTGGGTGTACATTGCTCTGTAAGTTTTATAGATGCTGTTGCAACCCTGGATATAATTTTAAAATATGAAGAAAAGCTTCCGTTCATTTCTAATATTATTTGTTCCCATACTTACTTTTACTAATTACTTACCTCTGAATTAACTGCTGCAAATATTGCAAACATTTTCATATTTAGTATCTTAATATTGCAAATATTAAACAACAGAGATGCAATATCTAATGACAAAGATCTGTTCAGAGCAACTTGCTGGTTATAGTTATAACATCAAATTGGTTTTGTGATCTGCTTTATAGATCTTGAGGCAAAAGGGGATTTCTTGGAGCTCCTGCTTATGAATTTATGAAAGAAAAGTTACCTTCACCACGAAGACATGAAATAAAATTGACTCACATAAAGCATAAAATAAAACTTTCATTTTCAAGAATTACTCTGAATAAGCCAGTTTAACTAAGATGAAATTCATTGCAGTCACCTCCAGACCCATAAATGTTCATGTTAAGAGCTAAAGTGAGGCATGAGTCATGGAAAAGCAGTAGATGGGGCTTTTCCAGGAAGAATTCTGACCTTGGAGTGTTTACTTGTAATTTTGAGTATACTGTGCAACACAAATCTGGTGTTCAGAAAACTGACAACCATTGTTTCAACCTTTTCCTTTTGAGATGCTTGCAAGAGAGAATGTTTCTCTTACCTTCTCCCCACCCTGTCTGAGTGCAAGCAGTTAGTAAGGGCTCTGCAGGCTCTGGGTGATCCACAGACCAGGTTTAAACCCTCTTGGTCTAGTCAGTGCTTCATAAGAGGGAGGACCTCTTTCAGGCCATGCTCTTTGTGGAAGCCACAGGAGTTCTCATATGACATTTGGCAAATGATCATAGTTGAGACCCCTGCTTTGAGACCTCTTTTGTTTTTTTTTCTGAACTGTTCAGAGTGGCAGGCTTTTATCTCACAAGATAGCGTGTGTGCGCACACTAAAATGCTTTCCAGTTAGTTTACATTTAGTAAATGCCACTGCATGGAAAATGATAGTAATCATGTACATGGTGTTATAGTCAGCTTTGATAAAAATTCAGTCTTTATTTGCCAATTTAATTTTTTTTCTGGTAGAATTGTTTTTTAAATAACTATCTAAATGTGTGCTTTGACTCTCTAGATAACATCTGTTTAGCTCTAAAAGTTCTGCAGTAGTTTATCATGTAGTTAATGCCAGTGTTACATTCTTTTGCTGACACAGGAAATGATAAATAAGAATATATCTCTCCTCTCATCTTCCGTTGTGTAGATTTTGGTTGTTTATCAAAAAAACCCATGCTGGGATAAGGCTCTCAAATGCTGTCTCCTGCATGGCAGCTCATGCTGTCTGCAATGTTTTGTGAGGGTCTAACTATGCAATTTCTTTGTAACTTGTCTTTGTGATTTTTGTCCTAAAAAATGCTAAGCATATATTAAAAGTTTCATTTAGGGGATGCTTTTTTTCTGATTTTGTGTTGATACATGTAGAAATCTGAAAACTAATTTAATCAGAAGAAACGGGCTTAACTTTTGTTCTTGCCATGCAGTTTGTTATATAAGACAGTACAGAAATGAAAACAGTTTGTGTTGTGCACGTTGTTTTACAATTACAAATCAGATTGTTTTAAGAGAGTTTTCTAAAGATTTGCATTGAACATAAACATAGGGAAATAGTTACCTTTTTTTGTCCATTCTGTCACTAAAATGGATTATGAAAAGACTTCTAAAAAACTTTCTAACTAATGATTTAATTATTTTCTTTTAAAATGTAAACTATAGGATACTCTATATATGGTTCCATTAAAAATAAACAAGCTTGTTCATCAACCTACATCAATGGGTTGTTTTTTGGAGGGTGTGATTCTTCTTGGCTGGGGGATGTTAGCAATTTGCATCATCTCCTGTCAAATCAAAACCACAGCAACAGGACTGACAGAACTTCTATAAGTGTGTGTCTCTAATGCTTTTGACAAATACATTTTCTGTGACCAACTAAATTTAAATAGGGTTTGCAAAATGCCTGAAGATTTAGTGCTCTTAATATATATTTTATATATGGAGAAAACAGCAAGAAGCTTTAGTTTGGTGGTGTTATATGAGAGCACATACCCTACTGTATACTCTATGTGCACATTTTATTTTTCTGACTGAGTCTGATTAAAGCTCAACTCAATAATAATGACCACAGAAAGAATGCATAGAATTCCTCTGTGTTAAAAATATTTTTCAGAGAAGTCTATTGAATATATAATACCTGGTATGGGTCTACTGTGGGAAGACTTTCAAAACTAATCACTACAATATTTAATTTATATCATTGAGAAGCCAGGGAATATCATTATCTCCTCCACCCCTTCCTCCCCTCTGCTCCCCTCCCCACCCTGCCCCGGAGACTCCTAGGCTTCCAGGAGTCAGAGGTAAGCTCATTTTTTCTCTATCTTGTTAATGAAAAGCTAACTCAGTACTAGGTAGTTTATAAATGTTTGTTACAAAAGAACAACTTACAAAGATTTTGTGAAGCAAAAAATTTGTTTACATGCTATAAACTACAAGTGAAGCTGTATGAGCTTGTTAGTTTGATAAACTTTGTCTAGTGTATGTTGCATATAACACATCACTTTGTTTTGAAAAGTAGATACAGACAGACCAAAGAGAATACAAATTAAATCATAGATATACATCTGACTTGCAGAGATAAGTGTAAAGACATCATCTTTATACTAGTATACCAAGGAAACTTTATTTGGGAACTGTGGAGGAAATACAGAGATGGAGCTCTCTGTTGATGCTATTGTTAGAATTGCTTCCCAGGCTTAGCGACTGGCATTTTCGCTTAGTGTGAATCAGCCCTCAGAATGCGTGCTAGCACTGGTATACGGGCAGAGCACTAGAGCATTGCTTAGGAGAAAGGCTTAGAAAGATTTAGAAAGGGAATGGACCTTTCTGTGGATCAAAGCAGCAGTCAGATGAGTTAATGCTATGGAAGGGATATTAGATTTCATCACTGGAGATCTATACCAGCTCCTACCAGAGATTTATAGGTTTCTTGCAACCTACTTTGAAGCCTCCCTTCCTGACCAGCATCAGAAGTAAAATATTGGATTTAACTAAAAAGCCAGACAGAAAGAAAGTGTGAGACTAACTCTAAACTCAGACAGATTTTTCACCTGGGCTGTACGAGATTCATTTATTGATACTGTTTCAGCTGTTACTTATTTATGAAAAGTGAGGAGGCCTCAAAAGCCTTAGACTTGTTCTTCACAGAGCACTTCATACCTGTTTACTGGGGACCTCTTATGGGATTTGATACATGTGGGTTCATGCCCTTACTTTAAATCAAGTTGAGGAGGAGTCTGAAAAAGGCCTTACAGCGCTGGACTCTAGGAAGTCTCTTTGCGCTGGACTCTAGGAAGTCTCTTTGGTCTGCCTTGATAGAGGCAAGCAGCCCCACTGAACACTGAATATGGTGGCATGGCTGTTGTGCTAGTACCTAACTCCAAGCCTGGGTGCACAGATTACCTTGTTTTCTCTCACCTATATTTCTTCATTAAACTGTACTTTCTCATAGAAAACATTTTCATAAACTTGGCTCTCCCTGACCGGGATGTGGTTCCTCGGTGCAGATCCAACATGTGCTGCAGTATCAGACTAGAGGCAAGCAAAACACTTGTGGCTGAATGTCTCCTATCTGGATGAACATTGCTACCCCTCAAGCTTGTCCTCAATATAATCTCCAAACAAACCCTATAAAATATCTTAGAGTGGGTTTCAGTAAATATATTAATTAATCAGTTGAGTCCTTGCAGAATTAATAATTCTGAGAATTTGAAATGTTGGGTGATATGGTGTGTATTTTTGTTTTATAGAGGCTGACCTCATTCCTGAACTGAATGAAACTGAAGAATATGAGGTATAGCATTCATTTATATTTAAGAGAGTATTTCAAATGCATACATTTCAAATAAATTGAATTTATACTCCATGAAAATTTACAAAACTATGTCACTGACTGAATGTATTATCTGCATTCATATATACATATTCATATATGCATATACAGCCTTCTCTTTCAGCTATATTTCTCTCTAGATAAGTAGAGATACCTCTCTATTTAGTTCTGTGGTACTGGAGATACATGGAGAAGTAAGTGATATCACAGGATATGCCTAAATATTTTTGAAAATGGGCCATCAAGTTACTGTCACCTCTGAATGAAAATGAATGACAAAATTGTTCATTTAGCAAAGTCAAAGCTGGCACCCAGCATTAGGCTTTCTAGTTTGTCTAATGAGAAATCTGGCTTGGGCTTGCTTATGATTGCCTGGTTGGATGGGGCTTTGAGCAACCTGATCTAGTGGAAAGTGTACCTGCCCATGGTAGGGGGATGGGAATGGGTGACCTTTAAGGTCCCTTCCAACCCAAATTATTCTATGGTGGACTTACTTACCACGTAGTAAACTAAAGTAAGGGAAGAAGGCAGTTGTCCAGAAGAGTAATATTCATATGTCATCTATGAGTGTGCTATCAGGTGAAATTAACAGTTACTCCAAAATTCTTGGAGGTTCATTTACTTCTAAAATTCAAGTTAGAAATTACAGTATAACTCTATTTTATAAAGTTTTGGATGTTTTTGTGATAACCTTTGCAGTCTTCATATTTGGTGAGTAGGTTTCTGGTGTCCCAGAAAGGAGAGGTGAAAATACCACAGTTATGTTTTTAACAATCTGTAATACCGATTTTATAACATGGACAGTTCCTTTGGTAAAACCTACATTTGTATTGAGTATTCCCTCTGAATTTTTGTTTTGTAGTTTCAGTCTATGACCACAATATTCTCACTGAGTGGCAAGTCCTTGTTAGTTAAATAGACAGTCAGTGCTTACCTGGCTATCTATTTTTACCCTTCCTTGTATCTGTGGACACTTAATAACCAATAATACAGCTATTTCTCTGGTGACATAAGCTGTGTACCTAGATTGTTATGTTGCAGGACAGTAACTGAGTGCCAGTGAATGTCAACTGTTTTTTACTTTAAACAAGAAAGTTTAAAAGTGCAGGCATTGCCCTACAGAAAGTAGATTTTCAGAAACAAGAGCCTGTCTAGTCCAGTCTGTGTTTGAGAACACACAGTCTAGTTGCTGCTGTCCTGACATTTTACATATTTATCTCTCAGAATGAAATCCAAACCTGAGAGTCATATCTGAGGTACCTTATGTTAGTGCACAAGAGATTCCTGGTATGAAAAAAGGACAGCAGTGTGAAGCATAGCTCTAACCTAGTGGTTAAAGCTCTCACTCTGGTGAAACTGGCTAAAAGCTAACAACTCCTAGTAGCAAGTGCTCTGGTTAATAATTTATTCAGCAGTGCTTTATCTTGGGCATTTCTTTCAAAGGCTGTTGATCTTACATTCTCCTCTCTGCTGTGCTCTGTTCACTTTGGTACTGGAGTGGGACATCTACTCAGTCTAAAATACAGTGGAAACTGAGGATTTCTTAGACTGATAACTGTGTCTCAGTCTCCTATCTTCTGGGTGTTTTCTCTCAACATTATGCTTTTGAATAAGAACAGGTGGGTATTGCCACCACATCACCAAGCCAGATCTTCAAAAGAAAAAGGAGTTGCAACTGTATTGTACAAGAGGCTCTGCTCTACTGGTGTCTCTTAGGGCTATGTGTGCTATGAAATCAAGCCCCGTCAGACCCCTCAACCTAGTTTGCAGAGTGCTGCTTGGGCAGGTTTGGTTCTGGTGCAGTTCTAGATTGGAGCACAACAGAGAGCTGTGAGCACTGCTGTGTCTAGGTCAAAACAAAAATGCCTGTGGAGCAACTTAGGTGCTTCCACATTGTGTTTTTTTATTTGGGGCAGGGAAAGTTGGAGAGGGGGTAAAAATGTTTGAGCTTAGATCCTCGAGAATGGCCCAAATCCTGATTGTATCTAGGCTTTCTTTTTTTTTTTTTTTTTTTTTCCCCTTTGGTTTTTTTTTTTAAAATAAAAATTCAAAAAA
>NDXB01002858.1:165631-185165 GCA_002631895.1 Agapornis roseicollis
AATTATTTGCATATTCTTAAAGAAGGGATTAAAAAAAAAACCAACAAAAAAAACAAACAAAAAAAAAAACAAACAAACAAAAAAAAAAAACAAACAAACAAAAAAAAAAAACCACAAAACATGAGAAACAGTCCTGTGTGTAGATTTTGGAAAACCTAGCTACGTCTTTGCACAAAGATCCCAAAAGTCTGGAAAGTTGTCATTCTGGCAAAAAAATGTCATGAACTATATTGACCATCAACATATTCCCCTCAGCCTACAGCTCTGTTTTGGAGACTTCACCTCAGCAGGCAATATGTGAACACTCTGGCCACCCAGAAAAAGAGCAGACCCAGGATAACAGCCCAGAGTCTATGAGAGACTTATGGGGAGAATGAGAAGCCTGGCTTGTTCCCTGGGTCCCTTATAGAGGAAACACAGAAAACCCTACTTTTCAGACAAATTTGAATCCAGAGAAGTAAAACACACTTAAATGTTTTCCAGATTATATGGTAAAACAAACTTTAGTCTCCCTAATTTAACAGGAAATGAATTATTAGAACCTTTCTCTCTAAGGATTTCAGTTCTAAGGAGGACAGTGTGGTACTCTTTTTACAATAATCTATTGGATCTTTAGTAAAGAACCTAAGCAGATAAGTCTGTAGATAATATCACTACATAATGAGGCTACGAACAATATTACTATTTTTTATTTTCTGATGTATTTTGGCCACACACACATCGTATCTAGTATTTCTTCAAGATAATGAGCAGTACAAAGTAACAAAAGAGAAACAACAGATTGAAGGATTTCACACTTTGCTACCATTGTGGCTTGAATGATCCAGTCATGTTGCACTATTTTTTCCTAGGGAAAAGGAGAACCTCTTATGTCAGCTGTGATGTGCTTTGGGAAATAAGCATCCCACTTTTCCTACACAAATGAAAGAATAAAACACATACACAAACAGAGTGTGTAAATATATTTAAGCATAAAGTGTGCAGTGCAAATTGCAGGAGCCATTTAGAGTGCCAATTTCAAGAGCTTAAATATTATCAGAAAGGGATATGTCTCATTTAACCTCATTTTCCTTTGCAAGCTAAAATTATTAGACTAATAAAAAAAACATGGAGTCTTGTATAACTGAAGAACTGGTTTAGATGAAAAAAAATTCTGATCTAATTCATTTTTATGGAACTTCCCTGGTTTGCTGTCTGTTTTACCAAGGCAGGCAGCTTCTGAAAGCTACACATGCCCAGCCCAAAACATCACGGAGAAGTCTTTCGAATTCTTTTGAGCATTCTGATTAATTCAGTTCATTTTACTAGTAAGCAAAATAAAAATAAGAAATACCCACAAAAAAACCCAACCTAAAACATAGGAAAAACATGCTTTCCAAGCTTACTTCATGCCTAAGCAGTATATATATATATATATAGCATTTTTGTATATATATGTATACATTCATTCATTCTCATACTCTTGTCACCACACTCCCCCCACCCCATCCTTTTTCCCTCTCACAGGTTATGAGAGAAAATTAGGAAGCTCATAACTGAGATATCTAGAGATGCCTCACACAAAGAGCTAATAGTACCTACATAGCAATGCAGATTTTTCTGCACAGACATTTACCATTCTCCAAGACAATCTGAACTTACACAAATAGCTATGCAGGCAAAATGGAAGTAACATCAGGATGGCAACAAGCGCTGAGGGGCTGGTTACGGAAAACATAAAGCAGCATTTCCTTCAAAGAAATGCTTATCAATCTAGAGCTCAAAAATCATTTGAACTGATGAAACAGTAAAGAAAAAAATATTCTCATGATTTGCGAAGTAATTTAGCCAAATAGCTATATAACCTAAAACTTAGAGACAGCCAACCTGCAATACGTGTTAAATCCAGCTAAGGTTAAATCCAGTTAATGAAGGAGTGGGGTTTTTGTACAGTTACCTGATTATTTTTTTTGTGTGTATAACTTTATTGTTTCAGTTACTGAGCCAGTCTAACACACAACAGTGTGATTATTCAACTGCACTCAAACAGTGCAACAGAGAAAAGAACCGAACTTCATCCATCATTCCTGGTAAGCTTGTTCAAATCAGCTTCTCTTTGCATGGCAAAATATTTATGAACTATGTGTATGTGTCAAGACTTTAATATTTCCTCAGCAAGAATTGAAGACAACTGCATTGGTGCATAGCAGTGTTCTGTAAAGTACTTTTAATGAAGAAATTATTTATTTACTACACATAGGAAAACTAAATAGATGGCTGAATAGCACTTTATCCTGACTGATGGAGCAGAGTGTTATCATTATTGTGAGATAGGCGAGATAATTGCTGTAATATCTGAGTCATTACAACATACATACTAGATCATGACTTTTGTTTTTACAGTGGAAAGATCTAGAGTGGGTATCTCATCACTGTCTGGTGAAGGGACAGACTACATCAATGCTTCTTATATTATGGTAAGTCGGTTAACTATTAATGAAAACATTGTACCATTGTATAGCTGTTTTCAGAGCTGCCACATGTCTAAGTTTGAGTAGCACAGTCCTGACTTTGAAAGCTCCTTTCCTTCATTATTCACTGTGCCTGAAAGTGTTATTTCCCCCAGAAATTGTTACTACTGTTTTTACTGGTTTTAAGTTTGGTTAAATGCATTAAACTTCAATTATCTGCAAATACAGAAATCCCATTATAGTTTTAAAAACCAGTAAAGCTGAATGCCAACTCTGGAAGAATCTTCAGAGGTAAAAGGAAAGTGTTAACTAACAAATTAGTTTTTAATGGCTGTGCTGTGGCTTGCCTTCAGACCTGCTCATCTCACAGAGCTTTTGCAACTGGCACAGCCCAAGGCAGCATAGGTCATCAGCTTTCCATTATCTTTTTGTTCCCTGGGTTTTCTTCAACTCTTTTCCCCTTCATTAGCTGAGAGGGAGGAGTAAGTGCTTCCTGGACATTCAAGAAAGAGATGGGAAAATTCCCTGCTGTGTTATGCATGCATGATCTTTCATCAGGTCCATTAGTGCAAAGGAATTCTCTATCGTTCTTTCCTGGTAAGAAGTTGATCTGGGACATCTGCACAGATTAAGAGACCCCCCTCGGATATTTGCAGATCTTTCAAGTATTTTTTCATTTCTTTCAGTTTCCAGCTTCTCTGGAACTGTGGCTCATGTAGAACAATTATCACGTGTGTATGAGTTAATGCATTCTCATTCAGAGTTGGCTGTTCAAGTCTCCACTGATCTGTCTTTTTTTTTTTTTTAAATCAAGTTTCTTTAAGTTTTAAAAATATCTCAGTGTGATTTAATTTATTTTTTCATCTGGAAAACACTGCATTGGAAGTTTTATATTCTTCTAATATTTACAGGAAGTCAAAGGAGGGACAAGGCTGTAATTTATTTTATGGGCTCTGTCCACTAGAAGCCTCCTTTAAATATTAATATTTGGGTATCAGTTCTGAGTCTGTTGATGGTTGTTTTGCAGGGTTATTATCAAAGTAATGAATTCATTATTACCCAGCATCCCTTACTACACACTATCAAGGATTTCTGGAGAATGATATGGGACCATAATGCTCAGCTAATAGTTATGCTTCCTGACAGCCAAAATATGGTAAGTTTTGTAGTTGATTGATTGTTATCAATTTATGTATGACTGTTGTTAGTATTGCCATTTTGAAATGTGTAGGACAGGAGACAATATCTTAGATTTAAAAAAGAAATAAAAAAAATACATTAATAATATTGCACTGAGTGTAAAATCTCCAAATCATCTACTGGAAATCTGGTGATCCTTGTCTGGGCAGATTGGAACTGGCACAAGAAAGTATTGAATCATTCCTGTATAATTTATAGAAAGAGTCAAACAACAGAAGTGTCTGTTGTGTAAGCTTCCTTTTCACCAGTTTTACTTTTACTTCAGTTGTAATACGGCTTCTGTAGCCATTATTAGATAAAGGGAGAAATACAAGGTTGTTTCTTACATGACAGTGGCTGATGGGACCTGGGCAGGGCCGGGAACAGTGTCAAAAAATTGGCTGGATGGCAGAGCCCAGAGTGGTGGTAAATGGAGTTAAATCCAGTTGATGCCAGTCACAAGTGGTGTTCCCCAGGGCTCAGTACTGGGGACAGCTCTGTTTAATATCTTTATCAATGATCTGGAAAAGGGGGCTGAGTGCACACCAGTAAGTTTGCAGACAACACCGAGCTGGTGGAAGTGTTGCTCTTCTGGAGGGTAGAAAGGCTCTGCAGGGGGTTCTGGACAGGCTGGATCAGTGGGCCAAGGCCAGTTGTATGAGATTCAACAATGCTCAGTGCCAGGTCCTGCACCTGGGTCACACCACCAGGCAATGCTACAGGCTTGGAGAATTGTGGCTGGAAAGATGCTCAGTGGAAAAGGACCTGGAGGCGTTGGTGGACAGTGGCTGAACATGAGTCAGATTGTGCCCAGGTGGCCAAGAATGCCAACAGCATCCTGGCCTGTATCAGAGGTAGTGTGGCCAGCAGCACTGGTGAGGCTGCACCTTGAATCCTTTGTTCAGTTCTGGGCCCTTCACTGCAAGAAGGACATTGAGGTGCTGGGACATGTCCAGAGATCAGTGAAGCTGGTGAAGTGTCTGGAGCACAAGTCCTGTGAGAAGTGTCTGAGGGAACTGGGGTTGTTTAGCCTGGAGAAAAAGAGGCTCAGGGAATACCTTATCACTCTCCACAACTGCCCCTGAAAGGAGGTTTTAGTGAGGTGAGTGTCAGACTTTTCTCCAGAATAACAAGTGAAGACAAGAGGAAACAGCTTCAAGCTGTGCCAGGAGAGGTTTAGATTGGATATTAGAAAAACGTGTTCACCAGAAGGGTTGTCAGGCATTGGAACAGCCTGCCCAGGGAAGTGGTTGAGCCACCATCGCTGGAGGAGTTTAAACACATGTAGATATGGCACTTAGGAACATGATTTACTGGTGAATTTCCCAGTGCTAGGTTAATGGTTGGACTTGATGATCTTAAAGGTCTTTTCCAACCTAAATGATTCTATGATTCTCTTGCTCACCTCCTAAAGTTGTAAGCAAATATTTACCTAGGATTTATCTGACTCTAAAAAGCAAAGGAAACACATTTTCATCCTGCATGTGTAATTTAATAACAAATTAGTATGCTTTGCAGTTACTAGAAATGCAGGAATACCTTGAGAGCTTTTAGATTGGTACTTAGAGCAATCTTGAGGTGTGAAAGGACATAATGTTTGGTAATGAGTTTGGAGGAAAGCCATGTTTTGGAGAATCTTGCATGATTGCAAAAACATGTACAACTAAGACATATTTTTAAATTAGCCCTTGTGATAAGGGAGGTTGTTTTTCCAGAAGGCAAATAAGAAAGGCACCCAGATCATGTAAAGTATCATTTTAAATGCTACTTTATTAGAGCTAACACTATAAAGGAGAGGTAAACTTACATGAGATAGATGCTGGGAACCCCAAGTTGTGAATTGAATAGGTCTCTTATCAGGATACATCATACCATGCAGCTGTCATTCTTGGAAGGGTTACCCCCATTTTGGTCATTCAAACTGTTAGAGGATTTTCATAAAAGAAAATAACTCTGTTTATCATTTCTGCTGTCAAACAGGCAGGTTGTTCTCTTGAGAACTTCTTACTACACTTTTAGGTAATCCCAAGGCCATGCAATTGGTGTACTCATCAGTACAGTGGGAGCTGCCTGAGGGCTCCCACATTACAAACCACCAGCTGGGTTTATCCTGTGATCGTGGGCTGTGTGCAACACAACACAGCCTGAAGGCCAGGCTGGACATGCGGCACAGCACAGAACATGTAGGTGATGTGAGTCACTATCTCCATAAGATAAAGTGGTCTTCTGGTCAGGATCCCTTACAGAGGTGTCTGAAAACCATCACTTGTAATGCCTGTAATCCCACTCAAATTCTTTCAATTTAAATCTAGCTGGCTGCACTGATTACTTTTTATTTATTATGTTGGATTAAGTTTGATTTTAAGAGCTCAATATTACTTACTGTTTTCTTGTTTGTTTGTTTGTTTTTCCCTGGAGGCTGAAGATGAATTTGTATACTGGCCAAACAAAGATGAGCCTATAAACTGTGAGACCTTCAAAGTTACAATGATTGCTGAAGAACACAAGTGTTTGTCTAATGAGGAGAAGCTCATAATCCAAGACTTTATTTTAGAAGCTACACAGGTAACACAGCCATAAACACGTAACTCAGGACTTGATTTGTTAAAGGTAATGCCTACATTTTGTTACATTTTCCACTGTATGTGAGTGATAAAATTCCATACTTTTGAAACACCCAGGGAGAAACCTCTATAGGTAATGTGGGTGTGGTGACAGGGGGACTAGGTGTTCTAACCTCCACAGCAGTGGAATTCTGTATGTATAAACTGGATCAGGATTGGAATGGGATGAAAGATAAGAATAAAGGCAGTCAAATCAAATTGATTTATGCTTTTTTTCACCCTTCTAGGATGACTATGTACTTGAAGTGAGGCATTTTCAGTGTCCAAAATGGCCAAATCCTGATAGTCCTATTAGTAAAACATTTGAACTGATCAGCATCATCAAAGAGGAAACTTCCAACCGTGATGGACCCATGATTGTACATGATGAGTAAGAACTGCAGCTTCCAGTTTCTTTTGATGGTTTTTTGCCTGTAGAGCTATCCTTTCACCTTATTTAGAGTGAAAGCCACTAAAACAAGGCACAAAGTCTGCTGCTAACAACAGTGCTGCTGCTTCTGTTTCAGCAGCATTAGTAAGAGAAGCATTTTTATTTTATCACACTTCAGTATTCCCTTTTCAATTCTATCATTTTGATACTCTGTGTGATTGTCAAGTAGGGCACTGGAGAGGAAGGAGATCGATCAGATCTTCATTGTTTCTTACTGAAAGAAGCTAGATGATTCAGACCTTACCCTTCTCCAGCTGTTTAATAGTAGCCAAAGATAATGAAATGTTGAAATACTGAAGGACCTGAGACCTTCAGGATTTGTTTAGTAGAGGATTGTAGGGAAGTAACTCTAAGACTGGCTTTTAAAGACTCTTCAGAAGTTGTAGCCAGGTGCCGAAAAGGTTGTGTCCAGGCACTGCTTAGCAGGCCTCTTTCAGAAAGTGTAATGATCAAATGACAGAAATTAATCTTACCAGTTTACCCTGGATTTTGTGTGATCTCCAGCTGCACAAACTTGATCCGGTTTCCAGAGACTTACTTTTTGTATGTGTTTTGTTTGTGTTTCTAACTTTACAAAGGCACGGAGGGGTGACAGCAGGCACTTTCTGTGCATTAACAACACTGATGCATCAACTGGAAAATGAAAATTCAGTGGATGTTTACCAGGTAGCAAAGATGATCAATTTGATGAGGCCTGGAGTCTTTACAGACATTGTAAGTAATAAGTAAAATGTGTGCATATTCTTTTTCCTATATGCATTATTATTAGCATGCTTAAATCTTCAGGAAACATTACTGAAGCACTGGCATCTTCATTTCTGCATGAATTAATCAAAACTCTCTTCCAGAGGTGCTGTAGTGAACTTGCTGCTCATTCCAAACCAAAGTGTTTTCTGTGAAGTGGTCATCAAGTGGTTATCAACTGGTCATATTCAAAATGTGCAGAGCTGCCACCAACATCATAATATCTGCCCTATGTCATATAAATAAAGGAATAAATCCCTACTCCAAATAGTCCCTGACATAGTTACCCTAGTTTTCCATTTCAGGGTGGACTTTGATATTTCATGATCCAGTGAACGGTCACTTGACACTGTTGTCACTGTGCTGACAGAATGAAAAAACAAACAAACCAAAGCAAACAACCTGAAAGGTGCAGTAAATGGGATTTTCTCACTAAGTCAGTGACCTACAAATGAAAATTTCTTCACAGAAATGAAAAACTATAAACCCTGCCCCTTTTGTCACACCACTATGAATCTGACGGCTGTAGAGCTACAGTGAGCATGATAAGAACATTTTAAGAGTGAAACTAGGGTTAGAGTTACCACATTTCTGACAGAAAAAACAGACAATAACAGCAAAAGCAGGACATGACACAGATTGACAGATGTGTCCGCCTCTTGCCCTGTTCTGCTAGACCTGATGGACAATGGAGTGAAAATGGAAACCCTTCCCACCTCAGCAGCGCAATAAGGACCTTCACTGCTCTTGCACCAGGACCCTCCAGTAATTACCTGGGCACTGTATCTCAGGTTTCCAGTTTCCCATCTGCTACTGCAGATTTTTAGATTTGTTGTTCTTCCTACCTTGTATCTCTTAGTCCAGCTTTATAGTCCAAAACCGACTCTATTTAGTCTGCCTTATTGTTTCTCACTCCTTCCATCATAGAAATTCTTTATCCTCATGTATCCATCAATGAACTGAAAATACTCCCCTGCCCTTTCAGCACATGGGCTGTTACCTGGTGCAGCACAGCCTTCGCTCTCCCTGCAGAGCTTACTGCTCTTTCCCCCCTTCCCAGCACACTCTGCAAGCCAGCTAACCTTTGGTGCTCCCCATTTCCCACTGCACCCAGCTAGGCAGTGGCCTCAGTGAATCTTCCCACAAAGTCTCATCTCTCTTCTACCTCCTTTTTCTGGCAGGATCTTCAAAAATGTGAACACTAACTTCAGGTACCAAAAATAAAAAAGAGAAAAATTCTGCCTGGATAGAATTCAGAGGGCAAAAATAAGATTGTAGTCAAGGGGGGGGGGAAGCCCACAGACATGCAGTAGCCCTAATCCTGACCCCATTCAGTTAAAGGGAACTTTGCAATTGACTTTGACAAGGATCAGATTCAATGCAGAAAACTAGTTTCCTCCTTTACCTGTACTGTGTTCCTTAATGTGCTTTGCATTGTGTACAGGGGAGACATTAGTCAGAAAATCAGTAAAGCTGCTAAGTAACACAGTGAATTGTGGAGCACAGTCCATGAACAGCCTGACACATCAGCTGTTAATTAATTTTGAGGAACAATATAAGGAGATAATCTAGTGTTATTATTTCTGACAACACAGTGACTGTATCCTCTTCTTTTCCCCAGGAACAGTACCAGTTTCTGTACAAAGCTATTCTCAGCCTTGTCAGCACAAGGCAAGAAGAAAACCCTTCAGCATCTATGGACAGTAATGGCTCAGCTTTACCTGATGGAAATGCAGCTGAAAGTTTAGAATCTTTAGTTTAATTAACACATCAAATTAAACACACATATACCTGTGTCACACCAGGTGCACCTGGAGTTTACCATTGTTATTTTCAGTTTTATACTTTGGGGGGGGAAGACTCTGTCCAGTCACTATATCTATAACCAGATCCCAACCATTGCTCAGTCATCTCTGTTACGTATAAATTTACTGTGGAACTTCTATCATTAACAATGTGTGCCTTTTCTTGGAAGATTTCTTGTAATATGTTGTTACGTCTGGACTAACTTGATTGACTTTTACAGTGTTTCTAAGAATTGAATTGTGGTATGTTTTTTCAGTATTAGTTTTGATTTATCTGGCTTTACTTTGAAATTAAAATTATCATATTTATAGATGTTAGGGGTTCCCAACTACAAACATGTCATGGGTTTAGTATTTGATTGATTTGCTGTATTTATAACAATTTACATTTGCTAGAAATATAACTTTTAATATAGTAGAATGTAAATAAAATACTGTTCCCCGTAACATTCAACATTTTAAGACTTCAATTAGACATTTAGAATAGTAATCTGATACTTACTGTAAATACTGCTACTTCTGTAGTGATCCATGGACCAAATTTATATTTATAATTGTAGATTTTTATATTTTACTACAGAGTCAGTTTTCTAGTTCTGTGTAATTGCCTTGTTAAAATGCTGTAGTCCAGTATGTTTTTATTTTAACAAAGTCTTCTGATATATAATTGTGCGTCTTAAGCAATTAACCTTCATAAAGCTGCATGTGATTTTAACTTTTGTGGGAAATAGAAATCATTTGTTTTGAAATGAGAAGTTTTTATGAGAATAACACCTGTACTTGGCATTGTTACATTGTTTTTACCTATGGCATTGCAAAAATAAATATAAATATTCCAGTCTGTTTTTAGCAGTTTTCCATATACAGTAAAGAGTCTCCACTGTCACCTAGGAGAGGTTTTACTTACAAGAGCAAGGACTCGAGGCTGACCTGCAGACAGCTGCTGTTCCCATGGAATCTGTGAGTTCAGAAGGTGCTTTTGGAAAACTTTTGTTATTTAATCTCTACTCTGCTTCCACCCGTAGCCATAGTGTTCATGTTAGCTCTTATTTTAGCTTTTCCTTGCACATCCCCTGTCTGGTCTCACAGGTTAATAGGATGTCCCAGGCCTCCAAATTGCTTTAGTTGTCCCCTCACAATACTTTTCCATGCTGCCTTTGCTTCATATCCTCCATTTAGGTGCCGAGCTCTTTTCAACTTGGTTACTCAATTGTTTTCTTTAACCTTCTGAACTGGAGAGAAAAGATGCTGATTGTACTGAAGGTTGCAGCACCGAAGAGAGTAGGAGCCTGGAGCAGAACAGAGCTTTGTTTTAATACAGCCCTGAAGTAACTGTTTTCTCACTTTGGTACATTCAGTTGCTATGTAGGAATACTGATAGAAGAGATACTGCTCTGGACAAGAACACCACAGAACCTAATGGACAATATTTTAAATAAAAACTAAGGGTAGGGGAAGACAAGACCTGAAGCAGGCTTGGAGATTTTAATCAACTTATTCCTGAGGCAAGGGTGTATGAGGAATCTGTGTCAGCAGATAGATCTCGAACCCTTCAGTAGTGTAGAACTGAGGATAAGTGGAACTGAGACAAAGCCAAAACAAATTTAGGGTTAGAGGAATCTAAACAGTAGAAATTTCAAAAAAGTCCTCACAATGTTGATACATTATGAATGGCAGGAATGACAGAATAGCTAGAAAGTACAGCAGGCCTTTTCCTGCTCTTCTCTTCTTTAAACAAAAATAATCATATAGACAAAATAATTAAAACAATGTAATGTATACTTAGTTTTGCAAAAGTTATTAACATGTAAATGTGCTTGAATTCTCTTTTACACTTAACCACTCTTCATAACCCCAGCAGTGCAGTCCCAGAGGTTATGAACTGGTTGAATCCATTGGACTTAAGGCCCTGAGGCTTCCCCCTCCCTGTTCACCAGTGCCATATACAGAGCAATTATCCTGTCTCAGCCCAATTCCAGAAGGGGACTGAGGTACAGCTAAGTGCAAGTGAATTTACACTGTATCCCTAGCTAAGTTAAATGCCTTTGAAGAATAGGACCTAGAGTTTTTTGCTTAAGGTATTTGTGTTGGTTTGGCACAGCAGGAGTTACAAATGTACAGAACAGGCTCATATTCCTGAATGATACATGTTGCTGAAGGACTATTGAATTACACATACACATTCTGCACAGCTTTCAGGCACCAAGTTGGTGTGTACAAAGGTGTGTAACAATTGCTCTTTGAGGAAGGGTGTATCTTCTTTTTTCTAGGTGGCCCGGGGCTTCCTCACCATTTCCTGTAAGTGCTTAGGTTGGCCAACACCTTCCATTTTCACACTGAGGCTAGCAAACAAAGTGACAATATATAATTTCCCCTTCTCCTTCCAAAATCACAGAAACAATTTTTCCTTTCCTAATCTCTAGGGGTGCCTTATGCAACAGGTTAATTGTGATGTTATGGCCATTTCAAACCATATCCCGTAATCTTCTTAGTATAGACTTCTGCTCTTCAGTACACAGCGAGAGAAACTCATACTCATGGGCTACTTCCGCCTTTTTTTTTAAGAAAACTGACTTGTAGCCTCATATAATTTCATGCTTTTTATATTGCTAACTTTCAGTAATGCATTTGGAGTTTCATAGTTATATACACAAAGTCGTTTTTAGGCCAGTTAATTCCATGATGTTTTCCAAGCCTCTGTGGACCAAAAGAAAAAGATCCTCCTTCCTAAAAGCCATCTTGTTATAACTGTTCCTTTCAACCTAAATGTTTTGCAGACATTTTAAAATTATATTCCAAGGAATCAGCTGTCATTCAAGGTTTCTTCCAGAGATGTTTGTAATCACATTCATCATCTTGTCAGCATGCTAAGTTATTTAAAACATAAGTGCTTAGGATAATCTCTTTACTCACACATATTGGTTCTGATCTAGAAAAAATAAGAATCATAAAAAAATCTTCTATAATCTTCAACCATGATGGATTACAGATTTTAATAAATGCGTGTCAGTTCCTCTCGCAGACAAAGGCCATATTCTAATTAATTTTTTTCTTGTAATCCAAACTACAGACTCGGAGGACACATAGCCTGCCTTTTCAAAGTGGGTCAAGTGTGGAAAAGATGTTATGTATCTCCTGCAAGAAGTTGGATATTAATAAACAACATCAGTTTAAGATTACAATGTTTTCTTACAAAGCTGTAAATCGTGTGTGCCAAGGAAAACTTGGTTAGTGAGATTCCTACTAAGAAATCATAGGTGAGTAGAGTTAAAAAAAGTAATCTACTAACACCACCAACTTGTCAGCAATTGTAGTATAGGCTTTGGAAAATTGTAGTATAGACTTTGGAAATCCATTGACCAAACGAGTTACCAACATTCCATCACAAAGTTTTACCTGCATAGTTCATTGTGACATCCTGGGATAACTCAGGCTGAAATGGCTGAGGTTTCATCTTTTCCAGGGGCACAGGGAGATATGATCATAAAATCATAGGATGGCTTGGATTGGAAGGGACCTTAAAGATCACCTAGTTCCAACCCTCCTGCTACAGGCAGGGACACCTTCCACCAGACCAGGTTGCTCAAAGCCCCATCCAGCTTGGCCTTGAACAATTTGAGGCATGGGGCAGCCACAGCTTCTCTGGGCAACCTGTGCCAGTGTCCCACAGTGAAGAATTTTTTCCTAACATCTAATGTAAATCTCCGCTCTGTCAGTTTAAAGCCATTCCTCCTTGTCCTGTCACTGCATGCCCTTGTAACAAGTCCCTCTCTAGCTTTCTTGTAAGCTCCTTTATGTACTAGAAGGCCACCTTCTTTTCTGCAGGCTGAACAAGCCCAACTCTCTCAGCCTGTCTTCATAAGAGAGGTGCTCCAGCTCCCTAAGCATCTCTGTGGCCTCTGGACTTTGGATTCTAACAGAACCTTCTTGTGTTGGGGACCCCAACTACTGTTCTGTAGCTTTCCTTGTGCCCAAGCACCGAACATGCGCTAAAAAGCCCACATCTAAAGATTATAGCTGAAGAGGATGTCTAGATACAGATACATGTATATAAACATAAAGATGGGTAGTTAATGTGGGTGCTTAAAACAAGCCTTGAAGGGTCTTCTCTGGTGATTTTAGTGAGAAGTATAGAAAGGTATTTCATGCACACAGAGAAGTCCATTTGTAGACACCTTTTTCAATATAACCATCTACATAAAATTCCAAACCCCATTCGTATACATCTCATTAGACCGTAAAGATGACGTGACAATAAAACAGAGGATTTCAGATTTATTTTTTAAGCAATCTGTAAGATATAATTTTCTTTCTAATAATATGCAAAGATAGCTGAGAAATTTCATACAAGAAGCTGAGCAATAGACTCATTTAAATCTAAACTTAGAAAACAAAAGCAGCACTGCACTGGGAAACAAGAACACATTCTAGTACAAAATGTTTCAAAAACAGCAGTACTTTGAAGAAAGTACTCTGTAGTGGTTCTCTTTTTAATGCTCCAAAGACATTACATACCTGTAAAGCATTCTAATTTTCTTTGTATACTGCATTTCCCAGGCAGAAAAGCAAGCAAGGTAGATACATATATGGAGTCACAACACCATGGTTGTGTATTTTTGGGGCAAAGGAGGGAACAGAAAAGTCTTCAGTGAATTCCTGGTCTCACCAAGCACTGGACTGGAAGGCACTAGCAGACAAGTCTGTTTTTAACCCTTAGTTGTAGGCCTTTAATCTACCAGGGGCAGGAGGAGGCAACAGGGAGTGGGGTATTTGCTGCCTGCTCCATCCTTACCCCAGCTGCAGGCATCAGCCATACAATAGACCCTGGCCTGTAAGGTCAGTTTGAAGCAAAGCAACTTAGTAGACCCAGGATTTCAACAGAACATGCTTGGCACTGTGACAGAATCCAAATTTGACAGTATAAAAGCATCCAGTTGTTAAGCATAAAAAGCCCTCCTCTTCATTCTTCCTTCTCTCTTTGGCTCCTTTCACTCTCCTCTGTTGCAGTTGCTACTTCATTACATCTACCCAAAGAAAATCCAATCCTGAGTAACAAGACTTAGAGAGCGAAACTTCAGCTATTGTTATGGCTGCTTTTCCTAACAGGCAGAACACCACCTGGAATTCCAGCCCCTTGGAACCATGGTAACAGCACTATGATTCTCAGGAGATAAAAGTCTGTGCATTTATCAGCAAAGTGCACTTGTGAGCAAACCTGAAAGCAGAGATTCCGGTATCAGTGTTCAGCTTTAGAAAAGGGGAGCTCCTGGCAGTTGCACAAGTACCAGTACACAGCATGACACCTCACAGACACAGTGAAGTCTATGCCATTCTTGCATTACCAAGCGGTGTAGAAATCCCTGAGCAAAACCCACAGAAACAGCCCTGAACTGGCTGGAGGCTGTTTTGTCAGGGAGAAGCTACACTCAGGTTGAAGTTCAGTTCTGGGCTGACGTGGCTAAACTGCCCCTAGAACCAGACTGGCACCTCTGGGCAGTACCACACAAGCTGACACACTGGCAAACTCTCATCAGCCTAACGTGGCACTGTACTGAGCAGTAGGCTCCCAAATAAACACTTCAATAGTCTGATGGCAAAACAACAGAAGCTAACCCAAAAAGTAGTGATTTCAACCCCTAAGCCTCCTGTATTTCAAAGCTGCTTATAACTACACAAGTATTCCCTTTGTAACCATAATTAACCTGAACAGAGCACACAGTGTAAGCAGAAAGAGTAAACATCATTTGGAGCAGCTTCTAAGCACATTGACTGTGTATTTCAGAATGCACTTCCAAACTACAGAACTAAATGCTAATGTGCTCGCTGCATGGCACAAGGCAACACGTAACATCAGGTATTTCAACATATTGCAATCAGATTCAACTCTGTAATGGGAAAGGGTATGGAGGGAGGCTTGCTTTAAACTTGCTCCTCCATGTAATTTAAATTTACATTCATAAGAAGAGGATTTAAAGAAATTATAGATTTCAAATATTTAACGACTGAACATTTTCAAGATTTAACAGGATCTTGTTTGCTATTACTGCAGAATTCCTAAACTATTTCTTGCATATTGTTATCATGAAAATATTCATAAATAGTGTTAAAGAGAAAGGGACAAGACTTAAAATTTAAGTATTGCTTTCATCTCTTTCTCCTGAGATATTTCAGGAAAGATCTGATTAATATTGAAAGATGTACACGAAAACACAGCAGTTTTAAGAGGAAAATGCCATAATTCATGCATCTGGTTATCTGCAGAGTCAGGAAGCTGGATTTATGGAAGGCATCATCTGTGTGCAATGGCAAGGGCTGCCTTTAGCTGGTTCAAATTGAGATTGTTAAAAGGTGGGTGAGAAATCAAACAAAGCCAAAATCCGATTTGATCCACTGCTTCCCTTGTTAATGTTTGACAATGCTGTGAGTACTGTACACAATGCCTTCTGCCTGAACACGTTCAAGTATCGGTCCATAGACATTCTTCGTCAATGGTATAACCATGCCTTTGGCATCTATTTCACCTGAAATAAAAGTAGGGAAAGAAAGTGTTAAGTACTCCACTGGGAGTATTCAGCAAGGTTTTGATAACAGGGAGGCTATGGGGCAGCCTCTGTGAGGCCACTCCAGACAGCTCCAACCAATCCACAGCAGGGCACAGCTGAAACCCTTGGCCAAGGTGGTGGTGAAAATGTATTTAAAAAAGGCCAGAAGAAATGCCATAAAGGTGTAAGCAGAGCAAAAAAAGTGTAAGAATGGCCCTGCAGACAGCAAGGTTGATGGAGAAGAAGGAGAATGGGAAGGAGGTGCTCCAGGTGCCAGAGCAAAGATTCCCCTGCAGCTTGCAGAGAAGATGATACTGGAAGCAGTTGGAAAAGCATGAGGTGGAAGCAGCAGCAGAAAGGAGCTGTTATGGACTGATCCATTCCACATCCCCCTGTGCTACCTGGGGCAGAGGGAAGAGGCTAAGGAGTCAGGAAAGGAGAAGTGAATTTCAACCTGGGAAAACTGGGTGGAGAGGAAGGTGGTGTTTTGTCTATTTTGTCTTTTTTCCACACCTATTTTAACTGGCAACAAATTAAGCTTTTTTTTTTTCCCCAAGTTGAGTCTGTTTTGCCTGTGACAGTAACTGGAAAGTGATCTCCCTGTCTTTATCACAACCCATAAAGTTTTTCATCTTGTTTCCTTCTCTTGTCCTGTTGGAAAGGAAGAGTGAGACAGCAGCTGGGTGGGCATCTGGCAGCCAGCCCTGGTCAACACACCACAAATGCAAATATCAATTTGCAGCTAAATAAATTTTCATTTTTGTATTTTTTTCATATGCATATATGCAGATTTATCAATCCTAGTACTGTGTTCTCACACAGTATCAGTACTGTATCAAAGAATACGGAAAAAAAGTTTGAAACACATAGAAGCATATACAGCTTGAATCTAATTCATAGAGCTGTGAAACTGCAGTTAGGTGAAAAGCACCTAAAATTCAAAAGTTTGAGGTTTTGGTGTTTTAAATAACAAAACCCCAAAAAATACACAACAAAGTTTTTGCTCATTTCAGTTAGCCAGAAGAATGAAGTTCTAAAGATTAAGAGCAAACAAGGGGAAATCACAGTATTTCCTTAAATAGGGTGATGACTAGGCAGAGTTTGTCTGTTTGTCTATACATAACATGATCAAATTCTCCAAGCCTCAAATTTCATCAATCCAGAAAGCAGTAGTGGAAGTCAGTAGTTTCTTCGGCACAGGTGTATGTTAGCCTGCTTCACTGTGGCACAATCAACCATAATTTGCTATGCCAAAGGTCTCTACACCAGTGAAACATTTAAGACTACATCATCTATAGATTAAGTAGTAAATTAAGAGTTATCACTGAAACAAACATGCAGATTAAAAATTCCTGTAAAGAAGACAAGAAAAATTTTCATGAATTTTAAAATATACATATATACACATTTGTAAAACACCATACATTTGCTTTCTACAGGCAGAAAGATACAGGGGGTTGAAATACTGTTACTGAAGTCTGAACAGCCACTTACCATCTAGAACCATCTTAGCAGCAATAGCTGTGGGGTATCCTACTGATTTAGCCATCGCAGAATACCCCTTGCTATCACCATAGACAACCAGATCAATAAATTTTTTCTCCAAATGACCAGAAGGATGCTTGAGACCTATTTCATTTCTCATAACAATCATATCTCTCTCTCCAGTGCCTAAGAGAAAAGCACACAAACTATTAATTCCTTGTATTTCAGTCATATCAAGATGAGGTTCCTGATGAGCAAGGCACTACGCATACACAGCAACTTAAGATACAGACTATTAAGGAGAACAGTATGTTAAGATGAAACTTAAAATATATCAGGGAAAGAAAAAGATAAGCTGGTGGACTAGAGAATATCACAGAACATCCAAAACCTAACATGAAGGCTTATTAATGAAGGTGAACAAACTACTCCAGTTAAGGCTGATAAGAGAAACTGGCTTGTTCCACACGAAGCCTTGAAAAAAAAATTCTTCACATACCAAAGGGCAGCTTTATCTCCATGTGCTTTGCAAGAGCCCCCACAATGGAATCTGCTGCTGGAACTGGTTCATCTCCCAGTAAACCTAGCCTGGCAGAAGAAATGAGACAGACTTACACCATTGGCTAGTCTCAGTTTTGTAATTTCTAGCTTGTACCAGTTTAATAGTCTCAACATGGAACAAAATGGCTAGAATTGCAAGGCCCAACAAACTTTAAAAATCACTGGAACATTTACCATTCCACTGCCTCCAGCTGACTTTGATCCTTTTCCAGTTTGCTAAATACAGCTTCTTTAAGAACATCGTACTCAACAGGCTGCTTAATTCCAACCAGTTTACACATGAGCTCTTTCTGTATTAAAAGAAAAAAAAAAAAGTTCCTGAAGGCCTGACATCCATTTACACTCTTTTTCAGTCAAGGTTTCAAGAACCATTAAGTTCACTTAATATCTAGGACTTCTGAGACAAGTTATGTGTACAGGGAAAGTGTGATAGTTTGAGATTTTTTAATCACAACAAACGAGAATAAGGCTCATCTTTTCCTAAAACATTTTGTTCCCCAACACTCAGCTGCTTCCCCCTACTTCTAGTCTTATCCCTTCCTCTGTCAGTGAAGAAAGAACATAGAAAGCTGCATAAACAAGGAACACTGGGAGGATGTTAGGGTGAAAGGGAAGCCACCTGGAGACAGCCAGACAGTAGGGGACTCAAGGATATCTTTCAGTTGGTCTAGAAACGGAGAACATCCCTTTCAAAAGGAAGGAAACAAACTGATGAGATTAACAAGGCTCTGTTAGTCCTGGGAATATTACCAAAAACTTTTCTGAAGACTTCTGTGCGTATCTGAAGGCATTTTGTGCTATCTAGATGCTAACTTTTACTTGCTTCATTCACAGAAACATGAATAATAAATGAAGCTATGGACAATATATGAAGCAAGAAAGAACTGCAGAGTCTGTTTAGAGGCTCAGGTTAGCCTATCTCCTCTGATTCCCACGCAGAGTTGACAGAAGGAAAAAGCTGATATATAACAATATTGCTGAGACAAGGTTTGCAGTGAAACTAATGAGTTTATCGTTGTTTTCAAAGGTTACATGCCACTGCATACTTATTCCTTGAGGTTAGAAGGATTGGAAATTCTAGCCATCTCTACAAAGAAAACTTGAAGATAACAAATCTGAAATTGAAAGTGAAAAAAAAAGTGCTGTAAGCTTGTCAGAGACAAGCCATACTAGGCCTCTTCACCTTGTGCTTTCTCAGTTTTGAGAACACTCAAGACATTCTTAACTTGAACTAATGGTATCATCAGAAAAATTCTATACATTCCTCAGACCATCACATAGCACAAGCCTGGTGTCTTTTTCCAGGTTAATACTGATAAAAACACAAGGAAGGAAACAGGAAACAGCTGAATTGTGTTCATCTCAGTAACAGTTACTCTCTCAGAGGTTTGCAAAAGGGAAGAAAAATCTCTTAAAAGATAGGCAAACAGACCTGACAAGTAATAAACTGTCAGTTCAGTTCTTTTTACACCATACTGAATAGAATCATAGAATAGTTAGGATCTTAAGATCATTTAGTTCCAAACCCTCTGCCATAAGCAGGGACACCTCACACTAAACTATGCCAACCAAGGCTTCATCCAACCTGGCCTTAAACACTGCCAGGGATGGAGCACTCACAACCTCCCTGGCCAACCCATTCCAGTGCCTCACCACCTTAACAGGAAAGAATTTCTTCCTTAGATCCAATCTAAACCTCCCCTGTTTAAGTTTG
>NDXB01002858.1:185310-200900 GCA_002631895.1 Agapornis roseicollis
TAAGTTTGGATACCCCTTGTCCTGTCACTACAGTCCCTAATGAAGAGTCCCTCCCAAGCATCCCTATAGGCCCACTTCAGATACTGGAAGGCTGCTATGAGGTCTCCACTCAGCCTTCTCTTCTCCAGGCTGAACAGCCCTAACTTTCTCAGCCTGTCTTCATACAGGAGGTGCTCCAGCCCCCTGATTGTCCTTGTGGCCCTCCTCTGGACTTGTTCCAACAGTTTTATGTCCTTTTTATGTTGCGGACACCAGAACTCCACACAATACTCCAGGTGAGGTCTCACGAGAGCAGAGTAGAGGGGCAGGATCACCTCCTTTGACCTGCTGGTCAAGCTTCTTTTGATGCAGGCCAGGATACAGTTGGCTTTCTGGGCTGCAAGCACACATTGAAGCTGGCTCATCCTCATTTTCTCATCAACCACCACCCCCAAGTCCTTCTCTGCAGGGCTGCTCTGAATCTCCTCTTTGCCCAACCCACAAAGGCAAGCAAAATGTTGATTGTCAAATATAACAGCAGTACATGACACGAACCATACTTTGGCTGAGATTTTTAAGATGAAGTGAAGCCTCAGCAAGCAAGACAGAAAAAGGAATACCATCAGCACTCAAGTCAGCCAGGGCTTTGCCTAGCTGAGTCCTGAAAACCTCCAGAGTCTCCCTGGGAAACTTGTTCCAGCACTGTATTACATTCCTGCTGAAGAAAATCTTCCTGATTTCCAGAAACAAAAACCAGAGATGACCAGGATGCAGTACATGATTCCCAATTCTAAGCACACACAAGCCTAGAAATAGCAAAATCATTCGTAAAACAGAGAAAAGAAAGCAGAGCAACCAGAGTAACTCACCCAGGTTAGAGGTGGAGTGGTTGAGCTTAGCAAAGGATATGGATCCAGGCTAATTAACCCTAGTTTTACAAAGCCTCCCATAGTTTTGGAGTATCCCTGAAATAAAAGAATAATATAGTTAAAACTAATATTCACTTGAAACTGAGCTGAGTATTTCTACTTGTTTTGAATGCAGCAGTGGACGCAACCATGGTAGTGTTAACATTATTCCCACAGGAAGATAGCTACAATTAACAGAATGCCAGTGGGGTTACTGCTCCAGAGTGGCACCTTCCCCACGCCTTCTCTACCCTTCTCCCTACTTTTTCAATACCCTCTTTAAAGACTTCTGCCATCAATACCTCTATGGCAAGTAGCATTGGTACAAGAGATCAAAGGGTTAGTTCAAACCCCAGCACATCATTACACACAGGGTTATATCAGCCAGATGGCCAACAAACAAACCACAGAGCACAGAGACCCCAGCACTGAACTCTGGTCATCCTGGCTTTATACCAGTGTGATTATATGGACATCAGGTAGACTGATTTTAAAGATAAGAATCCTCTGTGTTTGCACCTTTCCTTCAGGAACATCAGAGAGACAGGACACCAGTGGAATGGAATTTAAAAAGGAACTGTAATGGCTACGATAGGCAGCCTAAAAAGAATTTTAATGTGCACGATGAAGTCTCAACTGGTTTCTGCTTCTTTTCGTTTGCATCCCATTAACACTCCCACACAGCTGCTGGATACCTGAAAACACTTCCATGCAAGTGAAACACTGTAAAAAAAACAGAATGGTGGAAATGGAGCTAATTATACTTAGGAGCCACCTCCACCAGCACTAGGTTATCAGTTTAGATGGCTTTTAGATATCCTTTTGTGATATCTCTTTTTAAACTGACTCCATTAGCTAGCTTCCACATTGAATTGACTGCTTTCTGCTCTGCAGCAGAGCAGCATGTACAAAGAAAGGGTCAACATTAACTTCTGCCCTGCCCAGCACTATGTTTTGGTATGTAGACACCAAGCAGGTAAAGGTATGGCAAGCTCTTCCACACAACCCTACCAACATCACGCCATCCCAAAGTGATGAGCCTGCTCCAGGGATAAAGAAAACAACACAAGAAAACAGCACTAGCCACAAAAACACCATTCTTATAGCACACTGGTAACAACTTTTTGTGCTAAATTATACAACAGAAGAACGTTTTACCAGCCCCCCAAATGACAGACTTACTGCCACAGTAAGACTCCATGACTAGATAGATGCTTTGCACATATTTTTAGCTTCTGAACAAGATATCATATATCTAAACTGATAAAAGGAGAGCTGATGCAGTTTGTAACCCTTATTTCCCCACAATGGCCTTCCATCTTTCTTTGCTAAGCATGCATCCCAACCCTCCTCACTCTCAGAAATGAAGAAAAATCCTGTTGTATTGCAATAGAGGAATTAAGAGTGAAAGGACATACACATTTCTCAAGCCATGTACAAAATAACAACTTAGACTTAACATAGACCTTAACTCAGCTGGCATATCATGACATTCATAAAAGCTGGTTTTAAACCTTCAATATGGTTTTAGGTTTATTCCTTCTTAAGCTACACTGACCAGCAAAAAACTTAAAAAAGAAACCTAACAAACAAAAGGAATAGTCTATCAGTTAGAAGGAAAACATATTAAACATTTTACTTAACTGACTGAAAAGTTAAAGCCGCTGAAATTCAAGATTTCCAGTTACTTAATGAAAAATATTCTCAGTTTGACGAAAAAAACATCATTTCCTGCAAGATTTTTACATTATGTTTTTCATAGGAACATAGGTAACAAATTGAAAGCTCCATTTTTTTATCATCTTTAAAAGAATGGATCAATTCTTAAAAACATGTAACAGCAACCCACATCACACAACCCCTCCAGATTTATTTAACTGTTTTTAAATCTTCTATTGAGCTGACACCACATATACAGCCAGAGAGAAAAAGAAACACAGATACAGACTATGCAAACCAACTGACCAGCTGCCCAAAACAAGTAAAACTATTTTCCTGGTTTGCAACAAACAGCTGTTAAGTAAACCAGGTAAAGCTGCTCTCAAAAAAGCGAGAGTAGTCCCTTCAGTTATCTCTCAGTTGGAATAGTGGAGAGCTCATAATTAGCAAGTACAGAGCTACAAAATGCTGACTTTCAAATACAATTTTCTTTAAATTATAACATTCACCTCTTGAGGAAAATAATAATGAATAATAATAACAACTTACTTTGTATCTTAAGGTGCCTCTCAACAAAGTGTGTGCTGTCTGAATACCATATGGCTCAGCATATTTTGTGCTGTCTCTGTTAGGAAAACCTTCCAGATTTAATCCTGGGAAGAAATCCATCGGAGTAACAGAATCAAGTACTGCTCCTCCAGCTGGAATATTTACAATCTAAATTTTGTGAAAGAACAGCAATATTATTTTGGTGCAGCATTATTTATTTTACAACAGAAGAGATTAAGTATGTTCAAAATAGCAACTATATGCTTAGTATTCTGTGTGCAAAGGCCCAATCTAAATAAAGCAGTTGCACAAGCCATTGAAGTACATCATGTGATGGAGAAGTATGCACTATGTCTGCCATTACTAATCAAAGGGCTAAAACAAGACACATCTTTCTCACACACATCGTTAATTCCTGCTGCTCTTACACTAAAGTGGCAATTTCCTTTCCCAAACTACACCAATGTGAAGGGAGATTCTGTCCATAGGCTTCCTGCTTTTTAGTCATTTTTAATTCTTTTATGGGGGAGGAGAAGGCAAATGTAAAGTGAAGGAGGGATCTTGTTTCTCTTTATTCTAAAAATTAAAACAAATCCAGTGGTAGCACACTGGTATAAAATTGCTGTCNGTCAAGGTCCCTCTGGATGGCATTCCTTCCCTCCAGCGTATCCACCGAACCACACAGCTTGGTGTCATTGGCAAACTTGCTAAGGGTGCACTCAATCCCATTGTCCATGTCAGTGACAAAGATGCTAAAACTGATTGGATGGCCGCACACAAACAGTTGTGGTCAGTGGCTCAGTGTCTGGCTAGAAGCCAGTGACAAGTGGTGTACCTCAGGGATCGGTGTTGGGACTGGTCTTGTTCAACATCTTTGTGGCCATGTGTGGCCATGGCCATCCGTGCGTGTGGCCATCCAACCAGTTCCTTATCCACCGAGTGCTCCACCTATCAAATTGATGTCTCTCCAATTTAGAGACAAGGATGTCATGTGGGACAGTGTCAAATGCTTTGCACAAGTCCAGGTAGATGACACCAGGTGATCTACCCCTGTCCCTCAGTTCCGTAGCCCCATTGTAGAAGGCCACCAAATTGGTCAGGCAGGATTTCCCCTTAGTGAAGCCATGCTGGCTGTCACCAAGCACCTCATTGTTTTTCATGTGCCTTAGCATGCCTTCCAGGAGAATGTGCTCCAAGATTTTTCCAGGCACAGAGGTGAGACTGACTGGTCTGTAATTCCCTGGGTCATCCATTTTCCCCTTCTTGAAAATGGAGGTTATATTTCCCTTATTCCAGTCATCAGGAACTTCCCCTGACTGCCATGACTTTTCAAATACAATGGACAGTGGCTTAGCAACTTCATTTGCCAGCTCCTTCAGGATCCATGGGTGGGTTTCATTAGGTCCCATGGACTTATGTAAGTTCAGGTTCTGAAGATGGTCTTGAACCAGATCCTCTCCTATAGTGGGCCCAAGGTCTTCATTCTCACAGTCCCTGCCTCTGCCTTCCAAGACTTGCGTGGTGTGGTCAAAACCTTTGCCAATGAAGACTGAGGCAAAGAAGTAATTCAGAACCTCAGCCTTCTCCAAATCCTGTGTATCCAGTTCTCCCGATAGCTTTGGGAGAGATCCCACTTTTTTCCTGATCTGTCTTCTATTCTCAATATACCTATAGAATCCCTTCCTGTTAACTTTCACATCCCTAGGCAAGTTTAATTCTAACTGAGCCTTAGCTTTCCTAACCTGGTCCCTAGCTTCTCGAACAACATCCCTGTAATTGCACCATTTGAATACTTTGCTCTGTATGAATGATTGATGTCCATAAAACTATCATATATTGTGTTTTAAAGCTTCATTTTTCATGAAAACATGGAACAAAACACAATATACTGTCATAATAAGCAGGAACTAATATTTCAAGAATTCAATTCCATAGGTAACAAGAAGTAAATTAAAAAGCAAGAATATACTCCTTTTTTTGATAACCACCAAAATCTCACAGCCAGATAGTGTGTTTCACTTCTATCTCTATGCACTGCACTTTCAGTTCAATTTTCTATGGTATTGTAATCATTCATCCATTAATATTTCTTATCCCTTTCAAAATCTCACACCAGATAAAATCAGCCCCTGGCAAACATCTCTAGCAACAGAGGTATGGTGGATACGTAGAGCAAAGAGGGATCCATGTACCACCACACACAGTAAAAGAAGGGAGAGACCAGCAAGTTTAACCTGTATCTTCCAGCACCAGCACATACTACTTTTGCTCCTCAGAATGCAAACACAGTCATGTATCACCCCCATTAAGATCCAGGCTGCATATCTCTGATTGTCATGGAGACTGTTTCAATGTCTTGCTGTGCTTCAGCAGCAGCAGCAAAGGGGATGATAGTACTTGGTGTTAAGTGGCTGAAAAGAAAGCAACAAAGTGCAGTGGAAAAGGGAAGGAGCAGTGGCTGAAGGGGATATGAGCACAGCAAGACACACTTCCATCTATTGCAGAGGGCTAGAGGTATAAGTTAGAGCAACCTTCCAGCTATTCCTACACAATTGTGCCCTTGTATTTTTGCATAGTTTCAAATAAGTGTGGCTTCAAGATGAACACAGGAAGAGTATTTTCAAGAATAGCACATTTTTCCTTTGCCTTTCTGCCTCCTAACCCTCCCCCAGGCTGAGATGCTGGGGTATTTCAGATTAAATGTGTTAATTAGAAAACTATTTAGTTTACGATGTCTTGACTGCTCTTCTGTTCATTTTAAACATACAGACTATTGGAGCAAGTGATATACAACAACTTGGAATAAGAGGCAGGCAGAGACCCAGATAAATGGAAAGTGTCAGTAGAGTTGATTTTTTTCAAGACCTGAGGCAAATAACTGATTTGCGTAAGAGTGAGGAGACAGTTTTATGTCAAATGTCAAACTTGTTAAGAATTGCAATTTGCAGCCATCCATAAGGTATTCTCAAGTCAGATCAGTCCTCACAAGAAAAGGTAGAACTGAGTGACGTAAAATCCAAATTGGTACAAAATAACTGGTTTTGATCACATCTGAGTAAAAGGAGTCTTCAGGCCAAATTTTCACTGTAGGACTAGTTATTAAAATTGTTAAGACGTAGAAGCTTCTGAAAAAAATTGGTTGGTGACCTGCGTGTCAAGATTTATGCTCGTATTACCACAATAATCACAGCATCTCTCCAAGGACTGAGCAAAACCATTACAAGAGATACCAAGGTTGTGACCTGAATCACTACTTTGAAAATGTGAAGGACACCATCACTGTCAAAGTGGAAGTAAACAGTTAGAATGAAATTAGGAAAATAGTAGAGCAAAAGGTGCTTCCACAAGCTGCTTCTACAGCATTAGGAGCAAATTTGCTTTAGGAAGGAGATCCACTGTGGGCAGCCCAAAACACTAGAAAATCATGCTCAGAGTAAAAATGAAATATGTTTCTTTGAAAAAGAAGAGGGATTGTCTGATGAGCACATACCATTTCATGGTAGCAAATAAAGCAGGTCTCAAAACTCTTGGAAACATCCTGGCAAACTTCAGCACCATGAAAGCTTCACTGCTCAGTCTTAAAGTTCTAAAGGTACTCTTTGAGGGGAGAAAATTCCTGTAACAGATCCTTTCTCATGGAAAACTTGGAGGAACAGAAGCATGTGATAAAACAACAAGTGCTAATGTTCACTAAAAGCAAAAACTATCAGTTATTAAGAAAGAGACAGTGACAATATAATGAAGTTTCTAAGAAAAAATTTATGGTCAAGGCAACCTGCACAAAATCAACAACTTCCAGGTGCTACCTTTGGCCTGGAAAAATAGTTGACTCTGAGAAAAGTAAAAGGAGAAAAAAAAAATCAGATAAAATTAGTTTAGATGCAGTTTAGGAATCTAGGAGCCATTGAATTTAGGAGCAATATGGGACATCAGTGCTAGCCTCTCAGCTTGGGATGCTCAAGCAGTCTGAAGAGAAGCCACTGGGCTCCCAGTGACCACCAAACCCAGCAGAACACCACCTGTGCCAGCACAAGCACTAGGTGACACTATACTGTGCCTGTGCTTATGTGCAATACTTAATTCAGCTGAGAGAGAAAATTCCTCCTAATGAGCAGACACCTCATGATAGGGTCTACTGCCTTGAGCAGAAATGCTCCAACTGGTATCTTCAGACTTCTGCTGTTTGCAGGGCAAGTATGTTTTATTTGCACACAGATAAAGGGAGGGGAAGAGTAGCTAAGACGTATGGATGCTGGATTTTGCCCTCTCCATTTTCCTTTGTGGAAATTGCAGTTACTATATTGTGCACCCTTTTTTTTTTCTTGAAATCCAGCCAATTACTGGCTACATGTAGAGAAAATTAGCAGCAGTGTAATTTCCTCTGTGTCTCATGGTGAAAATTACCCTGTTCTACTTGTCAGAGATCTCTATGGTGGAAGATGCTCAGGAACACTGTGAAGCATCTGATGCCTGTGTATTTACTTGTCAGTTCCCAAGGTTTCTGACCCAAGCACAGGGGCTACAGCCATTTTGTTGCAGATGACACATCTCCTACATGAGAGGGGAGAGGGCTGGTTGCAGCTTTAATTAATATAAAATAAAAGCTGCTTTAAGACCAAAAATATAAATTTTATTCTCTCTATTCATAAAACATAATTGCTCTGACATAAGGCGATTGCATTAACAAACATTTTTGGCACATCCAATATCATGGTGATAAAGATGTTATTCCTAGGAAAGGCTCACAAAACTTGACAGCTCAACAAATGACCTCTTCATGCAAACCTGTAACTAACATCTGTTCCTAGGACAGGTAGAATAGATACACGGCATAGGAAAAATCAGTACTGACCTTCTGTCTACATCTGCATATGTCCCAGAGTACTGTTTAGGTCCTCAGAAGCATCATTATCAGCATTTAATTCAAAGATCATTATGTGAAATAGAATCCCTGAAGGACAACGCAAAAAAGGCTGTTAGAATCCAAGCAAATCCACATGGAGCAGACATTTGCAGCAAATCAGTGAAAAAGCATAAATTTGATCAAAATGATATTTGTATAGGTGTAATGTGAGAAACTTCTGGCCACTGATTAGGTACACAGAATATTGAGGATTTTATGGGTTTTGCTTTGAATTTTTCTGAGAAAATCAGTCATCAAGAAAATCTGTTTTCTTATGCATTAAAATCCCTACTTTTTCAGGCTCAGCAAAGCTCAAGCCCCATTTGGCTCTGAGATTTATGCAGACAAGAATAGTATTTGTCCCTCCCTCAGTCAAATTCTCTAAGAAAAAGAATCTTTTAGCACCAGAGTGAGTGGTTTTGAGCAAGTTCTCTCTGGGTGTTTACACAGCCTGGAGATGCCCCCTACAGCCTGTGCCAGGTGAGATCTGTCCAATCCTTAGGTTACTTGTATGCGCATGGCTGAATGCACACACAGATTCCAGGAAAAAGAGATGACTGAATCAACTGACAGAGGCATAGAGGGAGGTACATTAATCATCAGCCTAGAGAGATGCACAGGTCGTTGTTCTCAGAAATGGAAAAGCTTTCAGAAGCTTCTCTGTGCTGAAGGCAACAGCAATTACACTTTCCTACCTCCAGCATGGTTTGGAAAGGGACTGATTCCCTGCTTTAGTGCCCTGGGATAATGCAACAAAAGCAAATAAACTTGCAGAATACTGGTCTTCCTCTTTAGCATGCACTGCACATGCTGGCTGCTCAGGATTCAGCCCAGCTCCTTTCAAAGCCAATGGAAGGTCTACTGATTGACTTGAGAAGAACAAAGACTGGTGTTTTGTTACCATAAAACATCCATAGCAGGTAAATGTCACTGTTCATGCTCAGCAGAACGGGACATGAGCAAGGCAAAGGCTGTACAGCCACTGTAGTCAGTAAAGCTAGAGAAGGAATCTGGCCAAGCTGGGGACCGTGCCTGGTGCTGGGGACCAACACTCCCTCTCACCACATCTGGACTGCCTTCAGCACTTCAACTTTCCTGACCACTGTCACTGGGTTTACATGATTCCTCGTTGGCTCTGACATTGACAGATGGTTGCTTGGTTTGGATGAGCAGGTTGTGGCTTGCTGGCAGAAGCCAGACTTTCCACAGTCTTCACAGAAAATTCTTGAAAGCAAAACTGAAATACTGCTTTACCGCTTTGTAAAGTAACTGAACTGCTTAAAAGCACATCAGCTTGGTTTTTTAATCTTCAGCACATTTCACCCCTCTAACCCTCACAATGTTTTAAAAAAGCCCAGTGCTTCTGTGATTTCACCACACACTGTTATCTTGTAACTTCCAAATACTTAGATTTATGATGAAACACAGCAGCTGTTAAAATGTTATGCGCTTTAGCAGTACTGGAAGTTTGTTTTCTATCAATCGTATTTCAGATCAGCCGAGATGATACAGGACAGGAGAGATTCCTGGCTTGTTAATAGCCTGCTGCAACACCAGGAGGAAAAAATGTTCTGATTACTTCAGGAGGACTTTTATTTCTTTGGTTTTGCAGTTCTGACTGTCAGCGAAAATAACACATACGCTTTTATGACCTCCATAGTCTAATGCTATTAAATAAATTAATGGAGCATCTTTCCATTATATACTACTTTAAACTCTGGTCAGCTCTAGCTCAAAAATCATGTAGAAAGTGAATTGAAAAACATAACAAAAGGATTAGAGATAAGAGAAGATTTTGGGACTTTTTAATTTCTCTTGGGGAGAGCATCAGGACTTTCTGGAGCGTGCTTCTGCTACAGGCAGGACACAGAAAGAGGCAACACTGGTAGGCAGCTTCCAGTCCACTTAGGATTTATAGCATAGGTCAAACTAAACACTGCAAACATCAGGAAACTAATTGGTAGGCAGCATAGCCCTGTGCAGTGCTGGTGACTTGGTTTTGATTAGATTAATTCCTCAGTAGCTGGGCTCCTGTTTTGAACCTCATTTTTCCTTAAGAAAAAAGTCTGCTCACAGGGAAAAGACATGTCATAGAGCAAAAGACGTGTTCACAAGGTATGAGCAGAACACAGATATAGAGACTGCAGTCTCACAGTGTGCTCTTTCTGTATGAACAGGCAAGTGACCATGTCATGCCCCAGAGCTGGAGCCCTGCTGATAGCTAACAGGATCCTGCTACACAGCCTAACAGATACCCCCACCAAACCTCACAGTGGATGCTGCAAACCAAGCCATAGCCTTGGCTAGGGAGGTGTAAGGCAGACCTTTTGATGGGGGTAAAACAGGTTAAATCAACAAACCAAATTCACCTGACATCCATCTAAAGCATGAAGCATTTATTTTTAATAATTATTTTTCAAATTTTTATTTGTGTTGAAATCAGAAAGAATGGCAACACGTAAAGGGGGCTTTGACATGTATGATCGCTAGCAGAGGTTTCTGGGGCCCAAGGGCACACTAGTCAGCCAAAATGGCTGGAGTCTCCATTGCCAGAGCTTGAAGTTAGCCATGAGTGCACAACAAGGCCATGTTTATGAGCATCTCTTGCATTTTCACATTTGCATTTTAAACCCACTGCAAAGAGAATTGATAGAGATGTAAAACAACCACAGTTTCCCAGACCAAATGCATCACCCCTTCATTGAGCAGCAGGATTAGCCGGTGCCTAGGGAAGGGGCCAAATCCAGTCAAATCCAGGTATGAAGCTGTGAAGAAACAGCCAGGTCCTTGTACTTGAAAGCATTCAAATAAAAAGTTCATTTCTAAGATTTTTCCTCTGGAAAAGGTCTCAGTCCATTGATATGAATGTTGACTGCCACTTAATTTACTTCAGTAATTGCTTTGAAGTTCATTTCCAGCATTTGCAGCTATTTATGGTGATTGTTTGCTGCTGGCTTTACAGATGACCTTTTTTCTCCCCCATTCATTTTTTTGCCCAGTTCCACTTTGTAGCCAGAGCCTAATGGCAGGATATGTCTTCTCCTGGCTCTGCCTTCACTCCCATCTTGTTCATTATTATTTCACACCATCACAAATCCTGCTTTTGAGTCTTGCAGGCAATGAGATTATTATGGATAACTGGTTTCTCTGCTCCATAGACAAACTTCATTTAACTGCTCTTTTCTCTTTCCGTCCTGCCATGCAGCTGACGCATCTTTTAAGATTCTCTAGTCTTCATGACTGTGAATAAGAAAACTCTGTTTGAGCTTAGGATTACCATGGTGACAGATTTATTATCTACCCATTTGGATGCAGGTTATCCTTTTGGCAACTTTTGGTATGTATTAGTCTGTCTGTGCTGATGTTAATTGCTGTTTTATTTGGATACATTTGGAAGCACAGCATCCATGGGGAAATAGAGAAAACAATACCATTTTTGTAGCAGCAAAAAATGCAGACTGGGATCTGTCTTTTAACAAATACATCACAAGGTGGTCAAGTCATGGATGCAGAAGCTGAGCTGAGTTGCTGGCTGTGACACAAATTCTATGGGCAAGATCTTTCTCTGTCTACACCTTAAATGTTTGATGTCAAATAGAGCTGGTGCTTGCAGGATTGTGTTCTGGGTTGTTATTATTTTCACACAGAAAACACCAGCACTGTTGCACTTTGTAACGCGTGGTATTTTCATTATTGGGCCTCCCTTATACTGCGATGGCAAATGACCAAATGCTTTTAACATCCTCCTATTCAGTCTGCTGGGTTCATTTTACAGAAGGATTGGTTGATACACTATGACTTACCCAAACCTAACTTCACACGAGGGATATGTAAAAGCTCTGAGTCACATGAGAGCCAGTCTGAGGCTGCAAATAAGTTACCAGCAATTCTCTGCAGCAATTCTTCTGTAGGTTTGTGAAAATGCCCAGCTGATCCTCTGCTGTCTTACCCCTTGCCTCATCTTCTGCACCACTCCCATTCCCTTGTTGGTCTTACCCTGGGAACCCTTACTTACTCTGGGAAGTTTCTGGGGTGGCGTGACAACCCAGAAGCTCTGCTGTCATGTAAATATACATACGTCAAGTCTTGATCATCAAGCAAATGTGAAGAATGTAAAGTCTTTGGTGTGAGCACCTCTACCACAGCAGCCCCAAAAGGTGTCAGCTTCCCTGTTCAGCTGCGTGGGATGTTACTAGACTAAGTAAAATGCAGCACCTCTTTAGGTTGTTATTGCCAATGCTTTTCTTGGTCATGCCATTAAATCCTGAGGTCTGTCTGGACATGAAAGCAATGGTGCAAGGAATGAGAGAATCATATTGTCCTCTTGTGATCCAACAGATTTTATGTCCCCAAGGAGATGATTTATGTTTGCAAGTCCTCATGTTCTCTGAAACTGGTTTCAGGCATTTCCCTCTGGCTTGTGCACCTCCTCCTCTATCTACCACTGATAAAGTCAGCATGATATCCCTTCTTACGCTGTGCTAGCTGCAGTCCCAGTCTACAAGACTGCACTTACTTCAGAACAAAAAGATATTGGTCAGTGTTTCAAATCAGACAAGAATATGCCTTTTCCTGGATGTTATGAATCATCCCAAAGATGTTTATCTTTGCCAATTGCCTTTATGCATTTTGCCCCTTGACTTAGGATGGCAGAAAGCAAAAATCCTCTGAGGTGAAATGAAATAAACTGAAACACTTCAGAGATTTTTCTGTAACAAAATCTTAACATGATCTTGCTTTTCAAAATGTTTAAACCACCTTTCCATTATTTGATAATTGCAATTATAACATGGGAGTTGATTAATTGCAGAAAAGTAATTATTCACCCAATTAAAGTAAATGGAAATAGACCCATTCCTGCTGTCCCCAACAGGAAAAATTAATTTGACCAGGATTTTTGACTTCTGATAAAGAACTGTATTTATTTTTTTTTTGGCATTGCAATAATGAATTTTAATGAAAGTCTTGATAGTGGGGCAGTGCTGACTGAATAAGAGGCAACACGTAGGATTTGATTGCACATATGAATAGTTAAAAATAGAGAGACAAATTAATAAATGTTGGGAAAGATCATTTGGCCCTGATTCTATCTGCATAGCTCAAATAGGAGCTACTGCTGCTTAAATCTAGGAGAGAAAGCTGGACCTCAGGATTAAGCAGCCTTCTCTGCAGACCCCCAGAATAGGAAAGCTTTATATTAAGGGTGTTGTGCCCTCCCCACAGCAGTGGTTTTAGGCAGGTGTGGCTTAGGGCTGGCACAAGAATCATAGAATCATAGAATAGTTAGGGTTGGAAAGGACCTTAAGATCATCTAGTTCCAACCCCCCTGCCATAAGCAGGGACACCCCACACTAAACCATGCCAGATGTCCATTGCATCGTAATTTGAACAGGAAAAGGGTAGTGTGATCAAAGTTCAGTGTGGAGGAATCAGACAGAAAGAGGCCAAAGAAATGTCAGTCAGACCACACACTAGCCAATTCCAGCTGCAAACACAACCAGACTGCAGGAGTTCAGTCTTAAAGGTAGACCCTCTGACTCCTTCAAGGACCTTCTGTCAGTTATGCACCAGATAAAAATATGTGAAAATCACAAAGGAAAAGTCCTTAACTCTCTCCCTTCTGAGACTTGCCTCCAGCCTTTATAAAGTGTGATTCAATCTCATCAATACTCCCTATTACAGAACACACCAGTGCTGGAGGACAGAGCATCATGGAGATGGCTTACCCCACCTGTTGACACTCAGTAGTGATACAATGATGAGTGTTTCTGAGCTACATGAGTTAAATAATGAATACCCAGTTTAGAGCTGGTATCTTTTAAGAGAAATCAGCAGACTCCATCACTGCATTGCAATCCAGCCACTTGCTGTACACAGAAAAGCAACTTGCAGTCTGCCTGCTAGGCAGAAACAGCTTAAAAGAAATCAGTGATGTAATACACAGCACTTGCCTGATGTGAACACTAGCAGTGGGGTTCACATGGAGAACCTAAACCTGTCCTCTCCTTCACAGAACTGTGGGGCAGCAGCAGCAGCTTTTTCCCCTTTCAGCTTGCAGTCTGCACACAAAAGAGGGATGGTACCTTTTTTCCAAACACCACTATTTGCATTCACACCTCCAACCCTCCTCCCAAATAAATATATAAAGCTTTGCACCAAGGCTCCCATTCTGTTAAGGGCCTTGGCAGATCTTGTCATACTGTCATAGGAATATCCCTCCATCTTACATTCTTCTTCTTCCATTATCAACTACAGAATCATGTAACAGTTCTGTACACCCCAGACTGTTCCAGTCTACTAAATTTTAAAGGGCTTTCAGAATAAAGGGTGAATTGGTCCCAGTGAATTAGCTAAGCTACAGATGCATAAAGAACAGCGACCACTGCTCAAAGCACCAAGAGGACAGTTGTATAATCACTGCTCTCTGCACTAAAGCCAAGTGTAGTTTCAGCTCTGGTTTAATAGCATTAAAATAAGTGATTACAGAAATAGAAGAAGTATTCAAACTTCCAATGTGTTTGAGCCTTTGATCAATTAGTTTTGTTATTTCATCACAAACAGAGCAAATAACATCTGCAAATTAGGGCTCCTTTGGTTTGCTAGATGCCAGCAGAAAAAATCCATTAATTAAAAAATTAAAGGTACATTGACTTATTGAAAGTATACCGTTAAATGTTAAGGTGAATCTAATAAAAAGCTTTAACTTATTGAATAGCTATATTTGCTGAAGGGCATCAATGTGTTAACATTAGTGTTCTATACAAAATTCATCCTGCAATACAGTAGCTTTACCTCTAAAGCCTATTATAGCTCTATCCCCTTGGGCAGAGGCTGGAGAACTGCCATTTAATTGTCAGCGTTATAAATTAAAGGAGTGCTTAAGTCAGATGTCATCCACAGCTTACAGACCCAGCAGAGTGGGTAGGAAATGCTGACAGAGAATATCAGCCTGGTGAGAACCTTCTCAATGGCTCTCACAGCATTTTGAACCTAATTAATTTTCCTGATCTTTTATGTGCATCTGCATTTGCATTGTATTTAATTTTAAAACAGCTATGTGCATTTGCCTGGCAAAGCCTGGATAGCTATGAAACAAAAAGTATGAAGGAAAAACAACGATTCTGTTTTCTTGGCTATTCTTTAGCACATTATAGGGGAAACGTAAGCTTAATAGCATACAGAGCGCTACAATTCCCTCAAGTGTTCAGAATTATGTTACAACTCAAAGCAGAGTATCATTTCTAGGAAATATGTGAAGACATGATTGCCCAGCACATGTAAGTCAAAATCCTAATTGCTGCAGAAGAACTAAAATGAATCAAATTCCCTATCAAAGGCAGAAATCATCCTGGAATGGCAGCACTGTGCCTCGTGTCTGTAAAGCACAGGCAATAGTGACAAGCTAAAGGTATTGAGTAGAGCCCATCAGTTCACTCACAGAAATCGGTACATTCATATTCAGCTGCCTACTCCAAGCTGTTTGCCTGCTTTTTCAGCAACATCTTCTATCAAAAAAAAAAAAAAAAAAAAAAAAACCAAAAAAAAAAAAAAAACAAAATAATAAAAAAGAAAAATAAAAAAAAAAAAAAAAA
>NDXB01002858.1:200962-219984 GCA_002631895.1 Agapornis roseicollis
AAAAAAAAAAAAAAAAAAAAGAGCAAAAAAGCATCTAGTCACTGTAGCTCCAATTTTGTATGTACTTATTACAAAGTGGCAGTTAATAAACACAGGATTCCCACTGCAGATGTCACATCACCTTTCCTTTTTCACTTAACTTGTCGGAACATGAACTTTTTCCCCTCCTAAAAAAAAAAAAAACTAACACAGGTTTAATCTAACAGTACTCAAACTGAAAGCCCGTGGATAGAAATCAAGGTTTGCTGGTGGTGAGTGTTGATCCTTGATTCCAGAATCTGCTTTCAAGGCCATTTGTTTCATGGCTGAGCCAGATGGTACGACAGCACCTAAATGTGTAACCACAGTAATTGTTCAGTTACTTTTGTTATTTACATGTTTCTGGTGTTGGTGGCCAAGTTTACTAGGGAAGGTATGTTACAGCAAGGCTGAAGGTTCTCTCAGACCAGGTTATTTTATGCTGAGAATATATCATCGGAGAGAGCAATTTAACCAATTTGCCATTTCTTTCCCAATTTGATAATTGCAATTTTATTTCAAAGAGTCAAATACAAGATTTAAGAGCTTTTTTCCATTTAAGTTCACCCAGGCCACTTGCAAAAAACAGCCATAAATCAACATTTAAAAAAAATCTGAATCATTCTGACAAGCAGTGACAAATGATATGGAAACACTTGAAATTCAGTGTGGCTGGGAGAAAGCTGCCTACACTTCCTGGGTTTGTGGGAAATGGATGAAAAATAGAAGCTGAACATGCACAGATTAACATGGACACAAAAATAAAAGCTATAATACATTTTAATTAAGTTGCATGGAAAAAAACCCAACTAAATAATTAACTAAATTCACATAAGTGCTAAGGGGCTGTAGCTACAGAAAGACTTTGGCACTTGCCCCACCTAAATATGAGGCATCTGCATTCAGGAGTGGCAGACAGAGCCCTGAGCTCTGAAGGGCTAATGGAGGAGGTAGAGGAGGCTCCACGGACTCCCATGAGCCAGCATCTGACATGTGGGATGGCTAAATCCACCTAAGGGGAATGCTGCAGAGGAGGAGGTATTTCTCTTGATACTTCTCTCAGGAGATGAGACTTCACCCTTGCCCTATGAGTGAGGAATGTATGGGAGATCAGATATCACAACCTACAGCCCCAAACAAGACCATGGCAATCATGACATTGCCTATGAGAAAACAACTTAGCAATTAGGGTGACAGAGATCAAAGGCTAGGTGCATTTTGATCTGATAGATTCAAACCCTCCGTTCCTTCACAGGGACAGCACCAGCCACTGCTCTGGGATAGCAGAGACAGAGCACAATGACATGAAATATACCCAGAGTGCCTGAGAGCTGTTGTTCCATGCTTGGTACATCTCTGGCAGCACTGGAAAACATGCAGGTTTGCAAAAATAAAAATCAAGGACTTTCTACACAGCCTTACAAATAGGGCCAGCCTTGCTGATGCTTGCACTTTTTGATGAGTAGGGTAAGCTAGCACATGGCCAACTCTGCATTTCACCAATCCTGGCACAATAAAAAGACCAAAACATCTCCCAGTATTCTCATAATTTTGTAAAGCTTGCCAAGGAAGGATTTGATGTTCTGTGGCAGAACATCCTGTGTGACCTTTGATTCACTGATTACAGGGTATTCTTTGCTCTGATTGCTTGTTCAAAGAGTGCAATGGTATAACCAGTACAAAAAGTTACTGAGAAATATGGGCTATTTTAAAAATGCAGCCGACTAAATAACTCAATAATGAAAACCAAGATGCAAACAAATATAGTAGACAAAAGGTAAAAGCTATAATTTCATTCAGTAATTCAGAAACAGTAATTCAGAAACAGGAAGGGATATGACCCAGAAATCTGGGAAAAAAGGTCCTTCCTTCATGGAAGTCCTAAAAAACTTGCAGTATCTCAAAATATGCAAAGGAACTGAAAGCCTCATTTTCTCCATAACAACTGGAGGATATGAATCATGGGAAATCAATGGTGCAGACAGGAAGAAAATTGAAGGTTTTGCTCTGTGGTAAAGACAAAGATTCCTACATCTCCTAGACAGAAAGGATGATTGCTTGTAATAGAAATATTACAAATACTAGAGTAGAAATGCAGTAGAAACCAGCATCAAAAGATCCACAATTTTTGATTATATCAATCAAAGATGAAGTCTAAGCACTAGGAAACTAGAAGATGCTCAGAAAGCAGAGGCAGCAGGAGTATAGAAGAGATGCTGGGTGGAGCACATCCAGCGTGCAGTTAGCAATGGGACAAGGAGTTTTCTAGAAGTTTAGTTGAGGTATCACTGGTGCTTAGTTGTGGGCAAATGGATTTTGACTAGCAAGCACTGTTCCAAGTTTTGCTAGCTGTTTTCTTGCAGAAGCTGGCAAGCACCATTCAAGCAAGCTCTGAGCTTGTGCACTGCCAAGATACACTGTAGGATGCATCCCTTACAGTCCTCCATGCACCAAAAGCTCCAAGTAATCCAATCACCAGGCTTTCCAATCACTGTAGGTACTGCAGGGTGTCTCAGTGGTGACTAGCTGCTGATCCTGAAGCCTGTAGCCCTACTCAGGGCTCCATGTCAAATTTGCTGAACCCATGCAGAATATTTGAGTACACTGGGGAAACTGAACTCCAAATGATTAGAAACCACCCCCTAAAACAACATGAACACTTTCTGAAGCAGTTTTGGTACACATGATACATTTGCCTATGGTAGAAGAAGGGCTAACATGCTGTAAAGCCTACCATCTACATCTCAGCTTCGTAACCCCTCAGAGGCCAAGCAGAAGTAGGAGGGAATCTGAACGGGGGTGATGGGCCCTGGTTCTCTGTCTGTGGCTCAAAACCAGGGCACTTGGCACCAGACTGGAAAATGGCTTTTATAGGCATGAATGTATACATATGTCTACAAACATGCTTACAAATGGGATTTTGCTTATAGGATGACAACTGTTGTGTTTCCCTTTATGAAGAAGGGTTCTCCTGCACACAAGAGTATTATTCTTCATATGTTATTCACCATTTGCCTGTTTAAAAACTTTCAGTTCTCTAGTCAGGGAATAGAAACACTGTGGATTAACAGCTGAGTTACACCATCTGAATAATGAATTGTTGAGGTTTATCAACCATCAGCAGGTTCCTCGTAACTATTAGCAAGCACTTACGAGTACCAGCCACATTTGCAGAAACCTCTGCTGATTCAAAACTATTTTCAAATAGAAGCTGGCACATTCGTCAGGTTACATACACCCAATAAATAATTTAGCCAAATCCAGCACCTGGCAAACGACAGATGATTGTACTCAGAAGTCATCAGAAAAGGACTGTAAATAACTCAATCTTTTGAAGAATCAATGGAAATAAGATGAAGCAACAAGAGAGACACTGGGTAGCCAAAAGATATCGTTACTTGCTGAAATGTATTTCATTAACCAGTAACAATGATTTGCAATTCTATAGCACTTCTCACAAAATAAGCACCCCAAAGAATTTCAATGAGCTGCTTCTCTGGGCTGATCAACAAAGAAAAATTATGAACATCTCAGTGCTGTTGTGTCAATCGGAAGGATGTGACCCAGCTGGCAGAAGCAAGTTTAATTTCTGACTGAGAGAAATGACAGAGTTGGAACTAGTATTGACAGTTTTATTGTGTTTAGCTAGACAGGATGACTAAGAGACTATGCAACTAAATAAACTGGAGCCCATCCTCTACCTTTGTTCCCTTTCTTCCTCACCCATAAAAGTATGAAACTGCAGGTACAAGTAAAAGTTGCTAGCTTTGCAGGAAAAGCATCCCAGACAAATCACCAGCAAGGAACGGGTTTTCACTGCTGTCCTCGTTAGACATGTTCAGAATTTTCCTAGGGACTGAGGAAAACCAGGCTGGAAGAGGTTTAGAGGTCATCTAGCTCATCACGATGCACAAGGCAGCATCAGCTTTATCTGTGCCAACCTGGCATATGCTTGTCTATTCTTAAAAGCCTCCAGTGATAAAAAAACCCCAAGTTCCCCAGCAGCCTACTCAGCTAGCCACACTGGTAGCAAATGTAGCCTAATTTTTAAGTTAAACCTCCCTTGCTGGAATTTAAGCCAATTACTTCATCTTTGTAATGGACATGGTGAATATCTGACTGCCTTCCATGCAGGTGTTTTATGTATTTGAAGATTATTGTGTCTCAGTTCAGTAACTTCTCTAATTCCTTCCATCCAACCCATTTCTTTCAGCCTTCCCTCCAAGTCGATTGATTTAGATTTCAGGCAATTTTGTACTTCTCCCTTGACTTCTTTTCAGCTGGTCTGCCTTGAACTTGTAGAATGGTACCTGAAAGATTACCTGCAATGCTGCAATAAACATTTCAGTCAGGTTGAGCAAAGTTTTGCTTCATATACACTATGGCATTCTGTTCATACATCATAGTTTGATGTGTGCTATTTTGTTGTAGTTTCAACAACAATGTGATATTTTTGACTCATATCTAAATTAAGATGCAGTTAGGACAGATTTATCTATTTATTTATTCATTGTAAGAATGCAACTTGCCGATTTTCTTCACAGCTTGCTTTTGCAAGTGATGTTCTTACCTGTTTGTGAATAGCAACCCAGATGTATATGTATATGCCTAAGACTATAAACCGTAGTCTCCCTCTCTCAGTCTACACAACTGACATTATAGGACTTTCTTATCAGATACATCTCAACAGACATTGTTAGAGGAATTCTTAAAACAAAGACAATCAGAAGAACTGAAATGTTCAGGTTATCAAGTTTGTCTGCATGCATAAATCTTGAGCAAAAGAGCTATTGACAAGCTGTTCACCAAAAGAACTGTAAATCTGCTTAAAGAATGGAAGGTTCAGGCTAGCATGCACCCGACACCACGATACACTAGGGAGTAAAAAAATGAACAAAAAAATACAGAAAATATGATGGTATGATCATGTAAAATGATGGAAGAGCAGGAATGCTCATCTTATCTCAGTGCAGTCAAGAATAGCAGAAGTTGCAGGGTTCTTGAGTTATTTGAAAATAACCAGTAATTATTTCAAATTTGCAAAGTATATATATTCAATATCTATTCCCCAAAATGGCAATTTTCAGACAAGGTAAAACACAAATGGAATGCACAGAGCATTCTCCAGGGTAATGAAATTTTAGCTCAATCAGCTTTTGATAGAGAAAAAAGCATTTAACAATGCTCTCACACTTCCAGTTCTGTCCTGCAGTAAATGTCTTCTTAGTGTATTAGTAAATTCTCTCACGTAGTCCCAGCAAACAATTCTGATCTGAATTCTTTTGCAGAGGTGCCATCACACTCCTGGAAGTAAGCTGCTGATGCCCTAAAGTGCTGTTTGCTGTGGCAATGCCAGGGCACTGCAGGAACGATTTGTGTCTCATTGTTCAGAGTGTAGTGAGTGATGCAGAGTAATGAGACATGACACTGAATAAATTGATGGAATGAGATACAACAGAAAGCGAGGGCCTGAGCCCTACAGAGGGGACCTTTGTGTTGGTTAATCTGAACTTTTAATTTAATTAGAGTTACGTGCAACGACAGCAGGGCATGAGGGCAGAGTCAATCTTTGAGTTACTGTCTGGGAGACAGAGTTCTCCCAAGATGAAATAAAATACTTTAAAAAAGTCTCTTATGTAGGGCATGCTGCAAGTTCTCATATTAGGCTTTTTATTGCCATTATATATACTGATCCTGATGAGTAAAGTCCTCAGTCTGGGAAACAGTAAAGGACAACCCCAGTCTAGGGACAAGTGAGAATATTGCCTTGATTTGTCAAAGGCACAGAAATAAAGGGCCACATCTGATCCAACCATTACAAAGCCTAAAATAGACACTAGTATCTGGGTTCAAAAGAGTGACAAGCAATTACATCTGTGCATCAGCCAGCATGTCTGAGCCGTGGCTCTGCCTTGGAACAGCAGGGATGCTCAAACAACAGGCTGCCATCAGATACCAAAGGCAGACCCGCCTATGGTCAGGCTGAATCATTTGTCTCTGGTTTTGAACTTCAAGCCCATAGCAGGCACTCACACAGAGACACATAGTACCTGCCACACCTGAATAATGGATCAGGAACAGAAAATCTGTTGCCTATTTCTCTTCTCCCCTCCTTTTTATACCCTGGCCATCCAAAGATGATGTGGCTAACTGCTACTATGAATCATGTTGTAATTATCTTTTTACTTCTATTTAAAGAAAGTTTTTAAAGATTAAGATGAATCCAAATACCTTGCATTTTTGTGCACAGCAAACAGACATCCCTGTTGCACTGGTGAGAATTCAGAACAGTTCTAAAGTTGTCCCCAGCCGCAGTTGCCTGGTTCAGTTCTGGAGATGAATTGCAGCACATGGAGTCTGGGCAGACATGGTACCATGCCTGCAGAGTTATGGGTAAAAGGCAGACACAAACAAAGAATACCAGTTTACCATCATATCTTGATTTCAGTCAGGACAGAAATGCCCTACTTCATTGATTTTGAAACCAAAGTCAAAAAGACATGCAAGGATACATGGTAAAAAAGAAAATTTATATTTTTTTTACCCTGCTAATGCTCATTTGTGGTCCAGGTCCAACCTAGACCTAATATACTACAGTGCCACATCAGCAGTGTGCTCAAACAAATTCCTCTGGAGAACAGGTTTGTCTTCCTGCTGAGCTGACCTTGAATGACTGGAGGGCTGGAAGGCAAACGGACTTGTGAAGACAGTGCAGAAAAAAAGGGTAAAACCTGAACTACTCAGTTAGAGAGATCCTGGGACTGTAAGTTGGGGTGGGAAATCAAGAAGAGATCTTCATCACTGCTTGGGAGGTGTCCACATCCAGTGTGTAGTTTCTTATGATGAAAGTGAGCACATGAATCCAAACAGTTGTGGAGCGTTTGGATTTGAGGTTTTAGTTTGAATCTCTTCTTCATTTGCACTTTACATTAGTCTTGAAACAACTGAGCTGATTCTGACAGGCTGGAATTTGGTCTTGCTGGTGTTTGCATTTCTTTTCAGCTCACACTTTTTAAACCTGCACAGACAAATGTCTACTCTTCCTCCCAAGACACCTCATATGCAAGGCTTGTACCAAAGTGAAATTCCTCTGGAGCATCTGAGCAGAACTACATTGCAGAAACATGTCAGCAGGCAAGATACACAGCTCTCATAATATCCCAGAAAAGCTCCTTTTTGAACTCTGACACAGATTTCTCATGAACCAATATGTAAGAATATAAGAGCCTCGACCCCAGATCTCTCATCACAAAGCAGGGCAGGTGACTTGCCCTTTTAATCTTTTCTTGGTGCTCATATCTACAGTGATCAGGCAATTCTCCCTTTCTGAATTCTCTTCAATTTATAGAGAGTTTCTGCGCTTGCAGATGCCAGGCCTTTTTATTTACTACTTAGCATCTCTTTAGTTTTATTTTAATTTGTTCCTCGTCTCTCAAATGTCCAGTAGGTCTAGATCTGTTTGTAGCATTTGTTATCTACATCTATTCTCTGGCCTCAGTAATGCTGCTATTTTCATTATCATGCAGCTTCCTCCCTCTTCAAGATCATTAAGGAAAATACGCAATGATACTGGATCAAATAAAACCCCATACAAGCTTCTCAATAACTTAATCCATTTAGATTCATTAGAGCACACATTCTTATTTTCACATTATACCATAATCTTCATAATAAAGATAATTCAAACTACTTTTTAACTGCAAAACTCCAGAACATACTGCATGAACTTATCTAAATCCAAATATATTGCATTTACTGCTCATTTGTGCACTAATTTTACTGCTACTTAAAAATAAACGAGATTGTAAGACTTTTGAATTGTAAATCCAGGTTACTAATTGTTTCATAGGTCTATTATTGTCTAAATGTTTCATGAAAGTTAATTGCATTCCTGTTTTCTGCCAGGTCTGGTTTAATCACCAAACACAGAGATCTAATTAGCATAGAGGAAGATGGATTCAATAATTTAGGAAGAATGTTATAACAAATCTGGATCATCCAGACTGCTATGTCACACCCCTCACCACTGCCTCTGAGCAGGAGTGACAGGATCTGTTCATTTATGTTTAAATCACAAAATGCAAATATGACAGGATACTCATTGACGTTCATGTGAGTTTGCAGCTCCAAAAACAAGAATCACAGAATAAGCAATTGCAGAAAAGGTCTCTGCACAAGCCAGAACACTTCAGCACATGTGCAATAGGGTCATAAAAAAACCAAGTACATGCTGCAAATGACAAAACAAAAAGGGGGAAAAACCCCAACAATTGGAAACCTTATGGCAAACAAACTTAATCAAGAACCAATGTAGCATTATGGAACACATGGTAAAGCTTTGTTTCAGGAAAAATTGGAAGCATCAAGGGATGTTGACATACTTGGTAAGTGTCTATCACTCGTAAATGTTCTCTATTGAACTTCACAAGGGTCAGCTAAAGGTTTTTTCAGTCAAACTCATTTCAGCACCAAAGGCACCCCATTTCCTTTGCTGTATGTGGCACCTCCCTGCTGCCCCACCAAGAATGCAGGTGAATTACCCATTCCAGCAGCATCTCCCCAGCCCTGCTGTGGCTGGAGACGTGGCAGGGGCAGCTCATGCTTGGGAACAGAAAGTCTAGCAAGGTCAAAAGAGGGGAGTGGGAGAAAGAGAGATTCCTGTGTTTTGCAAACCCAGTCTAATCTTTCTTATTAGCTGTGTGGCTATGGAAAGGTTTGGAAAAAGAGAGATTCTTGTGGCCCTGCTCTTTGATGTGACAGAAATAGCATTTTATCTAGTAATAAATATATTCTCTTAATATACTATATATAGTTTAGTATCTTTGTTTTAAAATAACAAAGCTACTCTGAAAGGCCATGAGACTTGGTCAGACCAGACTTTTCTATCCTTCCCCATAGATCTTCATTCTTTCATATTGGCCCAGAATGAAACTAGACATCAAAAGAAGACAGATGATCAAAAGCCAGCAGCTGTCTTGGGGAGTCAGAACAACATTTAGGAGTGAGCAAAATGGACTTTCCACAATGTAAGGAATCAGAGGAATCAGGGAAGGATTAGATATACATTCAGCATGCTTTATTGTCCTGAAGATACTCTTTTCTGGAAGTACACTGGTCCTAAACAACAAATACAAGGCTTTATGGATATTACTTGGTCACATTACTACAATTGTTGCCCTTGATAAAAAATAATTGCACATTTGAATCTAAGTTTGACCTACTGAGGTAATCATGGGTTGATACACGTGAGACTGCAACTGGGTAGAGCTGAGGTTGCCAGGTTCCTTGGCAGAAGACAAGAGCTGGAATAGGTGTGTGTCATGCACTGAGTAGCACATGCAGTAAATGTCATTTGCCTTTCGCTAGACAGATATTGCTATTACAGGTCTGAAGTTCATTCAGCTTCCCAATAAATTAAACCAAAGGGACCTTGTGATGGCCTAAAGCATCTGTAGTCATTTACCTGCACATTAACTTCAGCAGCCCAGCTGTTCAGAAAAAATAGTGATGGCTCCATATCACTAGAACCTCTGACTTAGCATTTTCACTACTGCCTGCACTTTTCAGAGACCAAGACACAATAGAGCCCCATAACCCAGAAAAAGAACCACAGGCTGCATCACCCACTGGATCACCGCAGTGATATGGTCCAGTACTGCAGAGAACAAAATTAGCTAAACATTCTCATCAGTAAACAAACAGCCAAAATACCAGTGGAGAGCCTCAGCTCACTACACCTATAAATTGCTGCTCCAGAGAAATATCACAGAGTAAGCGTAAAAATAACGAAGGAGTGCATTCTGCTGAGCTCACTCATTCATATTGCCCCAGCACAGCAAAGAAGCAAAAAAAGAAGGAAAAGATCTGTTTGCAAAGCCTTCAACACACTGCACATAAACACGTTTACAGTAAGCGATTTTCCAGTAACTGGAACTTAGCACAGAAATTCCAGCTTCTTAGCTGGATTTAGGCAGTAACACAATTTCGGTTCAGGCACAGCGAGTGTATTATGCAACAGCAGGAAAAAAGTAAAATCTTCATTTTTTTATTCAGAGAAATGGCCAGGTGCTTTTCTCCACTGTCTGAAAAAGAGGATACAAAGTGGAGAAAAGGTTTGCCAACTGGCTTTTCAGCATCACTTGTATCCAGATGAGACACAAATAACTCCACTGTACGCTTTCCCTCTCTGTGTTAACACATCAAATTCTGTTTGTGCCTAGATGCAAACCCTAAAACCACTGAGGAAGATACACACCTGTATATTTTTCTCATCTGCTTCTAGGTCCAACCTCATCTCAGAATTCTGGGGAGATGGGATTTGTCTTGTTTAAAACTACCTTAATCTCTGTAACATCTCTGGTTATTTTTGCAGGAAGACTCAAAGATATATTGTTTATTTCTGGTTTTCCTCTCTTATATGAAAACAGGAGATTTCTTAATGAACATAAAAGTGCCCTTCTAGATCTAATGTAATAAAGACATCTATCTTTCAGGAAAGGAGACATTTTTCCCTTTTCTCTTATTTGAATAGTCTTTCTAACGTTTGTCTTTATTGAGTTCTAGCTGACTCTCTTCATTTCTCTCTAAATTCTGGGCCGTGTGCTCTCCAAAGCTTCGTTGCCATTTCAGTTGCGGGGCCCAGTGGGCATGTTATGTCAATACAGTGATATTTGCAGTCTGCTCTATGTGCATGTGATTTACTGAACAATTTGATACCAATTGCACAAGTTAGGTCTCTGTGCCTTATGAATGTTTTATTCTCCGTCTCCCACCGACTGACATAACCTTTGGATTTTGGAATGAACACATACAGTGATATTTTTGTTACCGTTTCTACACTTCTTTTCTAGTCAAATAAAGAGCAGGACTAGTGCACTGACTAAAGCAGTAAGAAAAGTGGCCAGCAGTAAGAGAAATGCCTTTTTGGAGACTGAGGTAAATTCTTGACTAAACCAAAACCATTCTGTGGCTTTATCTGCCCTGTCCAACAACATGTGATACAGAGGTCTTTGATTTACTGTTCCTTGCTCAAGCTAATTCCTAAAGCAAACCCGCAGAGCTGGTCCAGAACAACAGTGGTGCTCTACCCACAGGCCATTGTCACTGCATGGTGCTGTGCTGAGCAGCTGAAGGTGCCAGCTGAAGTGTCCTGTGTGACCCATCACTTTTCCTGAGTCAGTCCTAGGTTCACATGGTTCTTATTCACATGTAGGAAAACACATTTTTACTGTGACAGTGACCAAGCACTGGCACGAGTTTCCCAGGGAGGTTGTGGAGTCTCTGCCTTTGAAAATATTCAAAAGCCATCTGACATGGCCCTGGGCAACTAGCTCTAGGTGGCCCTGCCTGAGCAGGGGGGTTGGATGGCTTTAGAGACCCCTTCAATTTTCTGTGGTTCAGTGAGAAGCCACTAGGTATTGATCTTAGAGTGAAGACAACCCCTCTCCAGGCTCTAGGGCTAGATCTGCATTAACTGTAAAAGGAGTTTAGATACCTTTCAGACATGCCACCATCTGACTGTATGTGGCTGGAGCTGAAATTCACTTTGTGTATCCCAGTTCTATGTCAGTAAGATGATGACAATACACTGGCACCTTCTGACAGAAGTGTTGTTAGAGAAAAATGTTTCGTGTTGAAAGAGTTGTATAGATACTACTGCTAAAGGTGTTAATGACATTTACCTTACAGTGAGTAATAGCTGATGAAGTTCCATTATTTCTAACTAATTCTAAAACTTTGGGGGAACAACTTGTCAAATACATATATGTAGAGCCAATGTACATATGTATTCATGTGATGTGGAACATGTTGTTATCCTACTTCCACAGTGTCATTTAGAAAGGATTAATAGAAACTGAATCTTAAAGAAAACCAGACAAGTTACACTTGGGCCCTTCGCCAAGAAAGTACAAAATCAATGGGAGGCTTCAAAATGCAGCTCTTTCTTTCTAGACAAGTTTTTCAGTTAGAATTACAAGATCAGGGTGCAGCCTCAGCAATCCTTGCATCAGCACTGCTATCTCCCTTTATTTTTCACATCTGACAAAAGATAAGGCTTCTCCGAAGATTAATATTGCTTTGCAAATTAACTAATATATGAACAGATGTTAACTGCTTCAGAATTGCTGAATATTTCTTTTGTTATTCACTGCAGAGCCAGATGTTTCTAGATTTTTTTCAGAGCACTGAGCAAGGTTTGAAAGCTATGGGGCACAACTGTTACTGGCTTGAACAGCAACTCTGTGGTTAAATCTCCATACCAGTCTTCAAACACTGGCCACAGGGCAGGGCTGTGTTCTGCCACTTCTGTGCATATGAAGAATGTCAGCATTCACAGAGTGCTGCAAAGTATGGACCTTAGCTAATTAACACTGCCTTATTTATCTCATCTAGCTGAGAAGAGGAACTGGTTCCTCTTACATTTACTGGTTGTGATCATTGAATCATAGAATCGTTTAGGTTGAAAAGACCTTTAAAATCATCGAGTTCAACTGTTAACCCAGCACTGCCAAGTCCATCAATAAACCATGTCCCTAAGTACCACATCTACAAATCTTTTAAATACCTCCAGAGATGGTGACTCAGCCACTTCCCTGGGCAGCCTGTTCCAATGCTCGATAAGCCATGTGGTCAAGAAATTTTCCCTGACATCCAATCTAAGCTTCCCCTAGTGTAACTTGAGGCCATTTCCTCTTGTCCATCACATGTTACTTGGGAGAAGGGACCATCTCCCACTTCACTACAACCTCCTTTCAGAAAGGTGTAGAGAGTGATAAGGTCCCCTCTGAGCCTTCTTTTCTCCAGGCTGAACAACCCATTCCCTCAGCCATTCTCCACTAGACCTGTTCTGCAGACCCTTCACCAGCTCCATTGTCCTTCTCTAGACCCACTCCAGGACCCCAATGTCTTTCCTGTAGTAAGGACCCAGAACTGAAAACAGTATTAAAGGTGCAGACTCACTAGTGCTGAGTAGAGGGGGACAATCACTTTCAGAATCCTGATGGCCACACTATTTTTGATGAAAGCCAGGTCACTATTGACCTTCAGTACAACTCATCCATTTGGGACTAAAGACTGCCTTTGAAAGGCTGTGTCTGATGTAAGCTGAAGCCCCAGAATCAAATGCCAGCTACAGAAAAAGGAAAATCTGAAGATTACTGAACAGATGAAAGGAAAAAACCTTTGCAAGCACCACGCTGACAAGGCTGCATTTTGTAAACTGCTGTCAGTACAGCCTGAAAAGATTAGGGCTGAGTCCTCACTTCAAGGGATGACAGTACCAGAGTGCTCCATTTTGCTGGATGATTTCTGAAAAAAGTTTGTCCTTCTAATCAAGCGCTGCTGTAAACAGCAGTCTCTGACCTACTGCTTCTACAATTTGAATACAAATCTCCACATGCAGATCTGAGGTGCCATGTGATGTTTATCTAATTTCTTGTTCCTTTATAAAATGTTCTGCACAAAAACATGTATAAAAGACCAAGCACGCAAGAACCTAACACAGAGTGATCTATTACAATCCCCTCACCCCTTGACTTCTATTTGTGTTGCTGAAAGGATGAATGTTAAATATGAATTTTGATAGGCAACCGCCCAAAGTTTCCTATGAAGTTTTTAACTGTAGTGCACAGAAGCTTTGGAATCAATGCAAGTCCTGCTGCTTTACTCCCACAGGTTGTATTTTTGCTGCACATGATAAGCTAAGTAGCACTGGGTGTATTCAGGTTGAGACTTGCAATTAAAGCCCAGTTTCTTTTAAAAGTACAGCAGTTTTAACATTATGAGATGAGCTGTGCCTCTTTTGAAAAAGTGAGAACTGAGGTTCTAACAAAATGCTTCTCTTTCTTAAAGATGCTGTATCACTCCATGGTAGTTGCAGGGCTCAGGTTCCAAAAGGAGTATGTGAATTCTGCCTAATCAAGGCCTCCCTTTGGAGCTTTGTAAACTGTCCAGTGTGTTTTCACACAATCCCATTTCCTAGTTCAAGAATTGGCTCTGTGTCACTGCTGTCTCCATAGCTTTGTGCATCTTCTGAATAAAATATATTAAGTGTTAGAAGCATACATACAACACATGATTTGTAAGTCTATAACATCAAGGACTGCATGATCCATACAGCCTACAATAAATACATATGTGGAATAAGGAATATTCCCAGGCCCAAACCCACACTTGAACACACCTGAATATAAGATATCTCTATTTACACAGGCCTTAGATGATCTTCCTTGGAATTTCTTACCAACTGAGCCAACCCTCTCTGATCAAGGAGAGGTAACAGAATAGGAAAAAGAAACCATTTCCCAAACATTTTCAGGACATCACAATCAACAAGTCTATAATCCCTACAAAAAAATCAAAACCAAACAAACAATAAAACCCAAAGAAAACCACAAAACACCAAAACCTACCAGAAACAGAGACAAACAAAAAAAATCTGATCACATTCAACCAGATGTCACTAATTCCAGAGAGCTAAAAATCTAAGGCTGCATCTTACAAACCAGCTGCCAAATCAAACCCCAGAGGCCATTCTTGATGCAGCACAGCAAAGAACAGAAACAAATGGGGGCCAATCAATTCTCAATCAGGATTTTCCCTAATCTGCCATCAATCATGGAATATCATTGTTATTATCTCAATTGACAATATGCTCTGGAACTCCTAAAGCTGTGTCCAGAGAGTTTCAAGTGGTTTTTAACCTGCGACAATATTGAGCTGCTGCAATATATGGAAGAAAAATTACCCTTTTTAGCGCTTCCTAATAATGTTTTTCTTCCGACCTATAGCAAGCAAAAGTAAGATCATGCTCAGCATAACTTTATTTTTCCCATTTTATAACTCTGCAGTGGTTTTTAAAAAAGTAATCCAGATGTGTGTTTGAAATGCACGGTGCAGCGGTGCTCAGGAAAGCTCAGAGTGACAGTGTTCAAGATCCCAAGACAGTCTTGTAATTTCTTGTGAAGCAAACCTCAAATTAATGAAATTCTGAAAGACATCCTAGGTTGCCTAAAACACAGAGCATACCCCAGGCTGCCACAAGGCCACGGAAGAGAAAGCCATTTGCTAATAAATACTTTTTTATAACCTCTGGATTAATAAAAGTCAGACTTGAACCTAAATTTCCAGGATTTACATCAAGTTATGCTAGAACCAAAATGTATTAGGTACTAATGAAACCCACAAGACAATCAGCTCATGTCCTTAAGGCATTAGAAAAGTTTCCCTTTTAAAGAAACTTTGGAATTATTACTATATAACAACTTGCTGCATGTGAAGCTACTGGGAATCTGCTGCCTGAGGCAGAGATCACAGCCAGGAGCATAAGGCATTGAGTTGTGCTGGCTGCTTGCTTATTTCCTTGTAGAATTAAATCTTTAAAGCTCTCTTTTGCTAAACACCTGCACATCCAAACAACCACTTCCATAACATCTTCCCCCATTCCCTCAACAGCCAGAGCTCCCTCAGCCTTGTCCTCCTAAATCTGAATGGAGCTGGAAATATTCCCTGAGGGGGCACAGAATCTCAGGTAAAATACAACAACAACAGAAGCTCCTGATGGATGCCTGAAATAAACTGAAACAGCATCTTTCCTGATATTTAATTTTTCATATATGTCATGTTATTCTTGAACTTTCAATCCTAGAGTTAAATCCAGTCCTGACCAAACACCTAGGCATTAGATTAACTGATTTAAACTCTCAGAAGTAGTGGCAGCCACATGTTATGGAGTCTGGTTCCACCTTCTCAGGAATAATTCCTCCAGGTCATCTGGATCTTTCTTTGCAGAGCCAGCTGGCTCCTTCTTGCTTCATAGACTCCCAAGCCCTTCTGAACTAGCCATTGCTCATGGTGCTCCAACATTCCTCATCAGACCCCACGCAGTGTGGTAGAGTGACCAGGGGGGTATCACAGACATACAGAATCCTGATCTTCTCTTACCTCTTCTGTCATCACCCAGAGCAAATGCTTAAGAACCACTATTCTTGTTCTGGGGAAACATACTGCTCTTACGCAAAGCCGTCTGTGCAAAATATTTCCCTAAATGTCTCCAAGTCAATAACTGGAAATGCCAGTATTTTCAGTAAAATCTTACCAAGTACTCAAAATCATTAGTTAGGTCTTCTGCAAACCTTACCCTAATCATTGGCAATCAATCATCCTTATTACATTTCTATTAGTAATGAAGCAGTCCCAAGAAATGTTCCTGATCACTGGAATTAAATCACTTGGACTGCTAATTGTTACCATGCTGTCTGGCACAGTTTTACTCCAGGTCATCTAGGATCTCCCCCACAAAATATTCCCCAGCAAGACACAAGAGACAGCAAGGCTAAGAGGTGCAGTCATCAACTGGCCACTATGTGCCAGAGGGCTGAGAACTTAATGCCATGGAAATGGACCACGCTCTGCTTGGAACAGTCCCAGACATGTTTCATTTCCTAGCACAGGCATAGCCCCAGGGTTTCCTGTCCTGGTTTCAGCAGTAGCAGTCATTTTTCTCCTTCTTAGTAGTTGGTGCAGTGCTGTGCTTTTGACTTTCAGTCTGGGAACAGCACTGATAACACCGATGTTTTATTTGCTGCTCAGTAATATTTAGTCTGACCAAGGACTTTCTGAGCCTCATGCTCTGTCAGGGAGGAGGAGAAGCTGGGAGGAAGCAGAGAGAGGACACCTGACCCAAACTAACCAAAGAGGTATTCCATACCACAACACATCATGCCCACTATATAAACTGGGAGGATCTACCCAGAAGGGCTAGATCACTGCTTGGGACAGGCTGGGTATAGGTTGGCAGATGGTGAGTGGTTGTATTCACTTCCCTTGTTATTTCCCTTATCATTACTGCCAGCAGCAGTAGTGGTCTGTGTTATACCTTAGTTACTGGACTGTTCTTATCTCAAACCGTGGGAGTTACATTCTTTTGATTCTCCTCCCCATCCCTGCGGGGGGAAGAGAGTGAGTGGCTGAATTACCAGCTAGGCTTAAAGCACGACATTTCCTAAAAAAGCAACAGAAAAATAGCTGAGATTCAAAAATAAATATAACAGAAGCCATTCAGGAAAAGACAAAAAAGAGTGAAAAGTTTGGTTAGGAGGTCCTAACCAGAAAAAAACGGCCCTTTTGCTTCTGTTCCTAAGGGCAGTCACTATAGCTCTCACAAGCATCAGACAGTGAGAAGCAATTTCACCACCAGCATGCAAATGCAAAGTATTTTAAATTTAAAATCAACACCTAGAACTGCATGCAGAACCAAACTGAAAACCAGAAGGCTCAAGCGCACAAATGTTACCAAGTTCCCTGAGGACTGGTATTGAGGACTGAGGTTAACTAGGCAATGCAACTGTCTCCTTCCCCAGGCAGAGCGCATTGCAGAGGTTGACTCTCATAAGAAACAGCCTGGATCACTTCAGCAATGATTACATCTAAAAAAAAGTCACAATTTTCTAGCTAAGGACAGGTAGAAATATGGATGATGCCTTTTCTACATCAAGAAATAGCCAAAGACTCATCTTGCTTTCCATCTAGTGAATTTGGCTTCAAAAGAGAAACCAACTCTCAGTTTCTCCCTCACTTACATAATTTCATTTCTGTTTTTACCTACAAACCATTCTAATTCCACCTCATTCAGGCTGGCTGTCAGCCTGATTGGTCTTTGATTCCACCCTACTGACTCTTAGCCCTCTACAAGTGCAGTTTGCTCAACAGCCTACTCTGTTGATTTGCTTGTGATTTCCCCACCAGACAGTCCAGGCTCCAGCATTTGACAGGGTCCTTCTGTACCCAGTTTACCTAAAACAGGAACAGAGGGAAGTGGGCTCTATGGCTGCCAAAGAACATACAGGTCCCACACTTTTGTTAAAGGACACTGTCCTGGGTTCAGCAGTAGCAGTCAATTTTTCTCCTTCTTATTAGCTGGTGCAGCTGTGTTTTGACTCAACTTGGGAACAAAACTGATAACAGGGTTGTTTTTAGTTAATGCTCGAATGTTTTGTTCTGACCAAGGACTTTGTGAGCCTCATGCTCTGCCAGGGAGGAGGGGAGGCCAGGAGGAAACGGACAGGACACATGACCCAATCTAGCCAAAGAGGTATTCCATACCATAGCACATCATACCCAGGATGTAACTGGGAGTTACCCGGAAGGGCGAGCTCTCTCTCTGGGGTGTGGGAGGAGGGATTCGGTTGGTCTTTGGTGGGGTGTTGTGAGTTATCTGTCAGTGGTTGGTGAGATGCTGTATTCTCTTCCCTTGTTATTTCCTTTATCGTTATTATTATTGGTGGTAGCAGTAGTGATTTGTGTTATACCTTAGTTACTGAACTGTTCTTATCTTAACCTGTGGGAATTGCATTCTTCTGATTCTCCTCCCCATCCCTCTGGAAGCAGGGGAGGGCAAGAAAGGGGGGTTGAGTGAGTGAACGAGGTGCGTGGCTGGGTTTAAACCACGACATTCATATGGCTGACTATTAGAGGAGCAAAATTTGAGAAATGATCTGAAGGGGGCCTATAGGGATGCTGGGGAGTTACTCTTCGTAAGGGACTGTAGTGATAGGACAAGGGGTAATGGGTTCGATCTTAAACAGGGGAGGTTTAGAATGGATATAAGGAAGAAATTCTTTATTGTGAGGGTGGTGAGGCACTGGAATGGGTTGCCCAAGGAAGTTGTGAGTGCTCCATCCCTGGCAGTGTTCAAGGCCAGGTTGGACAGAGCCTTGGGTAATATTGTTTAGTGTGAGGTGTCCCTGACCATGGCAGGGGGGTTGGAACTAGATGATCTTAAGGTCCTTTCCAAACCTAACGATTCTATGCCTTGTCACAGAAGTAAGTTTGATACAAAACCAGTGTCCACTGAAAAATTAGAGATTACCTGTCTAATTATAAAACACCATAACTTAACATGGCTATAATGAAATTATTATTATTATTATGTAATTACAATTGCAGAAGGTATGTAACACAAAAAAAAAAAAAAAAAAAAAAAAAAAAATAAAAAAGGGAATAGA
>NDXB01002858.1:220062-267221 GCA_002631895.1 Agapornis roseicollis
AAAAAAAAAAAAAAAAAAAGCCTGGAAGAAGGGATCAGGAATATCTCAGCTACAATGTGGAATTATCATTTTAATGGAATTGGCCCAGTAGTATATGTTAATAACTCAGGTCCTGGTTTGGTTTGCTAGAATTGTATGCATTTAATCTCCTGTGATGCACAAACTACTTCATTGACTTCTTACTAACAAAGCATACCAAATTCATTTTAGTAAGTGTACTAAAAGAGGAAAGACCATGTCTACATTTAACTTGGATAATCAGCTGCCTTCACTGAATCTCCTACTCCAGACCATTTTCTAGTGCCCTTTTAACCCAAAAGGCATAACATAAAATATTAGTCAGAATAAAATACACTACTGAGAAAAATACTTTCTAGTTAACTAAGCTTGCTTAACCTACCTGAGAACTGTGAAAGGCACCTAGATCCAGTACCCACTGCAGTCAATTTACAACCTTTCATTGACTTCAGTCAGGCCTCAGGCATAAGATAATGTTCTTGTCTTACTCAAAAATTATGGATCCGCTGGGGAGGAGAAGTGCTATCGAAAAAGCCTTGAAAAGAGAACTGAAAGACAATTGTTCTGGGATGTAAGAATGTTGAGTTTTGGAGTGTTTTCTGTTACATATAAATATTTTCTCAAGTGCATTTATCAGAATAAAAAGCAGAATATCTGAAGGTCTTTGGCACCTTCAACTCCAATCAGCTGACAAACAAACACAAAAAAGAAAAGAAAATAAACAAGATGAACAGTCTTCATTGTTCCTGTATCAGCTTGAAAGGAGCAGAAAGTCTCTTTCCACCCATGGTACCATCAGCATAAATAAGGTACCACGGTTAAAACACTGAGGATGCCTTGCCAGGTTAATAACCAGAGCAGGAATTCTGAAAGCAGTGCCAGAAAGAAGCTAAGTGTGGCAGACAGACCTCCTTTGTAGCTTGAGAAAATGAGAAATAATAGGAGATAAAATTATTTTAGAGGTGGTGAGAACAGGAAAGATCACCTTCATTAGAGCTGACCATCACCTACAGGTCCAGCCAAATTTACTTTGTGGAGAATCCTTGAGGTATGAGTGACAATCAAATTCTTTAAAAAAAATCAACAAGATATGAAAGAAAATTCTATTTAGGTAACAGCTACTGGATCCCTAATCAAAGGGAATCAGAGACAGCTGGAGGGTAATAGCAATTCTCTAAAAGGCAAGAGATAAGGAACATCTGCTAGCAGTGATCTGAGTGAAAAAAAGACCTGTCTGTGAATGGACATCAAATATTAATATTCCCATATCTAAGTTCCTCTAGGCAAATGAAGAAACAAAGAGAAAACCTTGAACAAACAAGACTTTTGCAGCAGATCTCTAATCTGTAAAATTTAAAGCCATATTTCACATTATGACATGATTCACAGGATGCTGCTTCACTATTGCACTTCCCAAGAGGAATCACAACATTCAGCCTTGGAGACTGTGGCAGTACCTGTCCCTGTGCACAACAGGCTGTTTAAATGCACTTATTTTCCATTGGTTGCTTGCTAACTTGTCTTTGCTTCCTTGTGTAATTCTAATTTTGACAGCAATATATGTACATATTACAGTTAAGTGGTCAGTTCTGCAGAGACCTCAGTGAGCATGAACATGGTTACAAAGAGGCTAATGGACCCTTTGCCACTTTGCTAAAGTATTCTCTGTGTATTCATGTTTTCTTTACAGTGACTACCTTCCTTTGGAGAGGAAAAAAACTGGCACTTAAAAGCAATTTTTAAAAATGGATATACAAGAGGAATAGACTTTCTGGTGACAGAGGTCTGCCACTGGCACCACACTGTATAAAGCCCTTTCATAGCCACACCAAGCTCCATTTTGAAAGCAATCACTGTATCTTGGTTTGAAAGCTCTTCCAGGACTTCACTGCTTTAATGATGGAGAGACATATTCCCATTTCTAGCCCGATTTTGCTCCTGGCCCATTTATGTACCTTCAGTTCTAGTAACATTTTTGCTATTTTTGGAACATCTCCATTCTTCCCACTGCATTTTCACAGACAGCAGCTGTATCCCTTCCAGCCTTCATTTAGCTAAGCTAAACAAGAAAAACTCCTTTAGCTTTTTTTGATACCACATGTTCTTTCTTCTTCTGTTACTCATAGTAATCCTATGTTACTCATAGTAATCCTTCTCATGTGATCCCAGACAGTCAGAACAAGCCCTTGCAATAAGTCCTACTGTCTCGCCTCTGATAATATGGGGATATTCTCTTTTACACACTTGCAGTGCTGCTAGCATTACCCTTGGATCAGAAAATACACCAAAGACTTTCCTCTGGAAAAGAAGCCCAGTTATCAGCTCACAGAACAACTGGCTCAGGTGGTTCCACCTTCCTGCAGTGCTGCTTGTTGAAAGGACACAGAGCAAATCCATTCCTGTAGGACTAATTAATGAAGCCTGCCTCTTAACACTACATACTTAGCCCTACTCCTTTTAAATGGGATACTCTGATTTAAAACACTCTATTCTCAATCTCCTATACCAGATCTGCAGTATTCCAATATTCCTCAAAAACAAAAGCATAAGAGGGGTAGTTAAGTTTCATTGTTGAGACACTTAATAGGGTGATCAAGCACCTGGATTGACCCAATAGAAGAGACAGATATCCTTCCACACCTGCAGCATGGATGTGGGGCCAGATCAACTCATAGTGTTGTTAAGAAATCTGCAGGAATTCAGCATCCTTTTGGGTAGTTTAAAGAAATTGCAAATAACTGCAGTGTGATTGCTTGGTGCACATGACAAAATTAATTACTTTTTAAATCAGAGCTCTTGGTCACAGAGCCCAGGTAAAGGTGAGGAACCATGGTTTGAACACCCCCCATTTAAAGATTATCCATCTGCATTCGTTCTGCGTTTCTCTTACCATCAGAAGACACAGGGTATTTTGCACATGAAAGTGATTCCATGCAAAGTTTTGCACTCTGAAAAGCTCTAGTAAATCAAATCCAACTTTAATTCTTCTACTTATATTAATTTATAATCACAATAATTTTGAGCAAAGATAATTGTCTGATTTGGTTTCCCATCAATTTGTTTCTCCATTGGTTTCTCATCCAAGCACAAGTCTTGGGCAATGCCTTCCTTATCAGACATGAGGCAGACAGAGCAAACAGTGAGCACACTTGTATTGCACTGTGGAGGACAGGGATCGCCAAATCACATCAGGGAACAAAAAGACAGGTATGAGAGCCACAGGCTGTGTTCCAGTCTGTGTTAATTCTGAGATGTTTGGGGAACAGACCCGCAGGGTTCATTACTGAAGGGGTCAGGGCCAAGGTGAAGCCAGCAAGTGCGTTATTTAGGAGAAGGACGGTGATGAGAAGCAGCTTGGCTGTAGGGAGTGCAGGCTGGGGCAGTGAGACAGGGAGCTGTGCAGGCAGGAGGGGAGCAGAAAGGCGCACTGCCAGCCTGTGCCTCACATGGGGATGATGGGGAGGTTGTTGCATTGCATTTCAATGAGGACACAAACTGGTGAGTGCTAGGGAGGCCACCACAGCTTTACTGGAATGTTTTGAGCTAACAGAAGCTCAGATCCGTTCCTCAGTCATCTTATCTCTTGGGAAAGCATTTCATCAACCTGAATGTCCAAACAGATGGTTCAGATAGTTTGTTAGATAAAATTGATGGCAAACGTATTCAGCTGCTGGATATCAGGCCTGTGTTTTCTGCCTGCAGCAAAATCTGCATTGTCAATTTTTTGTCTCTGTTTATTTATCCCAAGGTTCTATTCACACTCAGACCTACTGATGTTTCTTGCATTATCTCCCAGCATGTGCTACTCAGCAAATTCAGAGATACTGACTAAATTTGCAGCCACACAGGTGAAGATTTACAGTCATGCATGCTAGAAAAGCTGAAAGATTTGCAGTGTAATGCTTCTGACAGTAGAGTACAAAACTATGATAAAGCACTGATGTCTGGACAGTATGCAGACCTGGAAATATAACAAGGAGACAGCAGCTTCACAGCTCATGTGAGCCACTGCACATCCACAGCTACTCCTCAGTACTTGCTTACAAGCTGGCAAAAGCTTTTTAACACTGTGCAGATGTGCCTCCTTTATGCAGTCTGATGGAATGCCTAATGTAACTTGCTGGCTTAAGTTTCAGCCACCATGGGGAAGACTGAAACTTGGCTGCAGTGGGAACCAACCCTTCCTTGGGCAGGAGCACCACCACACCCTAGTAGGTCCAACAGGACAAATGAACTGGAAGGGAGCTGAGCTTCAATGTCAGACATCCCACCAAACCGTGCTGTCTGCAAACAGTTGCCTTTGCATGTGTGATGCAGAAAACAGCTGGAGATACTGTGCATGTGTAAGGCCCTTCCCAGGTTATTTCAGAGGAGGCGAAAGCCACTGTTGCTACTCCTGGTTTTGGCTGATGGCTCTGAATGCATCAAAAGGGCAGGAAGAAAGGCCTGGAGTGGCTTAAGCATACCCAGCTGAGGGACCTTGTATTAACAGCCAGGCTGGAAAATGCCTGGGATTGATCTGTGCTTGTGTGCAGGTGAGTGAGGAGAGGAGCAGTGAGCTCATCTCCACAGTCCTGTGGCAGCTGTGCTCCCTGAAGCTGCAGCAATGCCAAGCTGCTCTCAGGTAACAGAAGGTACCCATCAGCAGGTACCCAAGAGGTTGTACAGTGCACAAGCACTGGCACGTTAAGACATTTTCCTGACAAAAAGAAAAGTGCACGGACCACAATACAAAAGCCAAAACCACGAGGTCAAATCAGCAAGAGCAATTGTACTCATCAAACTTGTCTCTGAGAACTGTGCAGCAAAGGCTATAATCAACACCCACTACCCAGAAACCATGAAGGAGCAGACCTCAGTGCTGCAGGCTCCCTGTGCATTGCTCAGTACTCAAGGGCTCAAGTTATTTACCTACAAAATTGCTCTGCAGTGCTTCATGTTGCCTTCTATTTTCCCACAGATGTTTCAGTACAAAATACAGTAATTATCTATTGTTAAAAAATTAACTGGCATTAACAATTGCATGAAATGTAATTGTTTCCATTTCTGTGGTATTTCTGTCATGTTCAATTGCCTATATAGCTTGATGCCTCTGCACATTGTGGAAGTGCAGATGTATAGGCTATCATCAAAGGATAAGTTATTGTCGTGATTTAAACTCAGTCAGCCATGCAGCCCGCTTGCTCAGCCCCCCGCCCTTACTCCCCCTGCCCCACTCCTGGAGGGACAGGGAGGAGAATCAAAAGAATGCAACTCCCACAGGTTGAGATAAGAACAGTTCAGTAACTAAGGTATAACACAAATCACTGCTGCTACCACCAATAATAATAATGATAAGGGAAATAACGAGGGAAGAGAATACAACCACTCACCACCTGCCGACCGATACCCAACCTGACAGGAGCAGTGGTCTTGCCCTTCCGGGTAACTCTCAGTTACATCCTGGGCATGACATGCTATAATATGGAATACTTCTTTGGTTAGTTTAGGTCAGGCGTCCTGTCTCTTCTTTCTCCTGGCTTCCCCTCCTCCCTGGCAGAGCATGAGACTCACAAAGTCCTTGGTCAGAGTAAACATTACTGAGCAACAACTAAAAACATCGGTGTTATCAGTTTTGTTCCCAGGCTGAAAGTCAAAACCACAGCACTGCACCAAATACTAAGAAGGAGAAAAATGGCTGCTACTGCTGAAGCCAAGACAGTTATCCAGATGCATTTTAGTCCATTTAACTTAGGACTTTGGGACAGAAATGAATTTTCTGGAGGAATCTGAAAGAACTGGTGCTAGAAAATCCTTTCTAGAGCCAGGTTACAGTACAGAGGAACAAAAACTGTAGCTTATCCACATAATATCTTTCTCACATAGTAGATATACAACAGAGCCCAAAAATTACATAGCCAATTCCATCTCTAACAAAAGTGACTGGATGAGGAGCATATTAGCTGGAATTTTCATCTTAAGGAGTGAAAAAGCACTTTCCAACACAGCTTTCTGGAGCTGAAGTTAGACACTTTTAGCAAGGCATTTGAAGAAAGAACTTAAACCATTAATCTCCTGGTCTGATGTGTTAAATGGGACTTAAAAGAAAGATAAGAAAGGTTAAGTTTGAAGTAAAATTAATTACATTGTTTGGTATTTTCAAGGTAATGTCTCCAGGCCTCTTACCCCGTTGAGTCCCATCTTAACAGCAATGTTACTATTTCCATGACTAATTTTGCTGAAGTCCATATCATGGCTCTAAATTACAGCCAGTTTAACTACAGATGATGTTCTTATACATTTAGATTCCTCATTGTCTGTAAGTCCTGACAATCCTATTTTAGTAATATCTTACAAATGTGAGTTCCCGAGACCAACAACTTTACTTCTTGACAAGACAGAAACTGGAGTAACTCAAATAGGACCTATATAACTGAGTACTCCAGACTGAAGGAACCCCACTTCACGAAGACATTGTGTCACAGCATTTCTTTTCTAACGATTTCCAGCAGCTGTCTAAAAGAAGTTATATTTTGCCATCCCTTTTTTTTTTTTTTTTTTTTTTTTTTTTTCCCCTCTTTTTGTTAGTTNATGATATTTTTAGCTTTCATTTCTGCTAATGCTATTTTCTTGCTGATGGTAGTAATGTAAAACTATGATGTAAATTGGGTGAAGGATTTCCCCCTACCCCCTTTTTTTTTTTTTTTTTTTCTTTTTTCATCCCCTGCTGTCTGGAAGGTTGTTAGCAAATGCAGTTACTCTGATGGCTAAATAATCCCTTTCCCCTTTGACTTCAACTTCCCAGTTATTTATGGCAAACATAAACTCAGCTGTTATTGTGGCCTTTTGCAATAAATAGTTCCCCTCTGTCTGTGCTGCTTTCATCTCACCTCTCTACACTGAATATGTTTTTTAGATACAAGTTTCAGCCCTCCAAGCAGGACTGGCACTCTAGATCCCTTCTCATCCCAGTGACATCTCTCTGCACTCTTTACAGCCTCAGTCTAACCCATATGAATCACACAAGCACAGGCCAACTGAGGGAGGAAAGCCTTTTTGGAGATAATCTAGTCCAATCCCCTGCTCAGAGCAGGGTCACCTAGAGTAGGTTCTTCAGAGATTTGACTGGGTGGGTTTTGAATATCTCCAAGGATTGAGAGTCCAGAACTTGTCTGGGCAACCTCTGGTGCTCAGTCACCACCACAGTAAGAATATTTTTCCTCACATTTAAAAACTGTTTTTCCTCACATTTAAATGGAATTTCTTGTGTTTCAGTTTGTACCCATTGCCTCTTGTCCCATCACTAACCACCACTGAGAAAAGCTTGAGTCAATCTATCTTTGTTACTCCCCCCATCAGGTATTATATATGCTAGTGAGATCCCCCTGAGCCATCTCACCTTCAGGCTGAACAGTCCCGGCTCTCTCAGCCTCTCCTCATATGTCAACAACTCCAAGCCCTTCATTATCTTTGTGGCTCTGTATTTTGATGTTTCTCTTGTACTTGGGAGCCCAGAACTGGACAAAGCTCTCCAGGGGTGTCCCACCAAGGCTGAGCAAGGGTGAAAGATCACCTTCCTCTGCCTGCTGGCACCAGTTTGCCTAACACAGCCTGGGATGCTAGTGCTGGGATCAGTTATTTCTACCATTCTTCATATAATGGCATTGATCTCTTATCACCACTGCAGACAGCTAGCCTAGTTGAACAGTCTTTTCACACATACATCATTTTGGATACTTAGAGCCACTCTGATCTACCAGTGCCTCAAGAAGCTTTTCCTCCTCTGTCATTTACAGCTGATAAGCTCCCAGTTTGTAATAAAGGTTTTGTTATTAGTCAGTGAGAACCTGACCTTTCGTTTTGTACTGTTAAATTTCAGTCCCTTTTGATTACTGCAGTCCTCAAGGTCACCCAGTTCCTTCTGAAGATCATATGAATATTTTACATTTGTCCAATACATAACCTTTCTCTTTGGAAGTTCTCATTATCTTTTAAAAGTCTCTCTAGTTGGAAAGCCTCTGAAATATTACATTCCTTATTCATTTTGCTGCCCTTTTCTCAACTTGTATTATTTCTGCTTTGTCCTTCATCATATCTGTAGTCATGCACCATGGCAAAGCTCTCCATCTTCCTTTGATATAAAGAGGAATGCTTGACACTACCCATTAATTTTCTATTAGCTAAGCACAACCCATATGTACCCTGCAGCAGTAATAACCTAGAGAGGTAGCACAGGTACTTCCAAACTACTAACCTAGATCAAACCAAATTCCTTTGATTCTGGGCTGCTAAACCCAGTTAAGAACCAGTCCTGTGCTTGTGGTGTAATTAGAGCTCAAAAATAGGGCAGGTGAATGCTCCTTATATCTGAAATGCCAGCCTGGTTATATCAATGTAAGATGTAGCATTCAAGCCACATGTTGCATTAGCTGGAGATCTTTACGGATCTTCAGTGATGACCCAGTTTCTTCCTAAGGTCTTACAAATAAATCAGAGCCTAAAATCTCTAAACACAGACCTGAAAACGTTGTATGCAATGGATATATTCTTGCTTGTAGAACTGTAGCTGCTATTCTTTCACTTCCATTGGGAACTGTTTTGATTGATTTAAACACCGGTATGTAGGACATGCACAGGCCAGCAACAAAAAAGAAAAACAACAAAAACCACACAAACAAAAAAACACCACCCCACCCCCTCCCCAAAAAGAGAGCATTCGTAACAAAGTCTGCAGTTAAATTATTTACCAAATTTCAACTCAAAATTGAAAACTTTTAAAACCTTCATTATTTATAGTTAAGACACTAGCCTTGGGCAGTAACATGACTAGACTTCAGATCCTGTGATAAATATCATATATGCTGTTTGGGAGTGGAGCTGAATGCAGGCTGAGTTGTTAACAGCTACACATTTTTTGAGATTGAGATGGATATGGCATAGCCTTGCTCTACATTTCTTGCATGTGAGGCTTAAGAGATTGCAGTACAATTTTCTCTGCTTTAAATTATTTGTAGCTCCATGGTCAATACCTGGGAAGTGGTCTTTCATAAAGTAGTTGATAGATGCATTTTTTTTCTCCAATTTTCCTTTGGCATCTTTAGGGGTTAGTTTGAAAAATAGAAAAGCTTTAACTCAAAAACATCCAAGTATCAATGACTGAAACCATGTTTGGATTCTAAAAAGTTATCAAGAAATGAGAAGTAAATCAAAGCTTCTAAATTAAAACAGAAAAGCTTTAGTCTTGACGGTGCTTTTTTGGGGGTGGGAAAGTGTGAAGGAAAACTTTTGCTTTGTTGTATGAAACCTGAAGACAGACATACTGTCAAAGCACCTGGGATCTTCACAGGCTGTCCACAATAAAAGCAATAGCTCTGTTCCCCTTACATGAAAACCATTCATACTTCTCCCTTTAGTTGATTTTTTTGAGTACTTCAAGAACGAAAGCATTAAAAAACGTGGCCCTGTCAAGTATTGAAGACAACCCACACACAGACATTTGCCAGTCAAGCAGCCAGTGAGCATTAAACACTATAAGCAACCACTTGGTCGTGGAGGCAATGGACTGGGTGACAGTGTTCTGCTCACGGAGTACACCAGGACCAGCCACCAGAGACCCCTCATTAACTTCTCCACTGGCAAAAGAGATTAAATATGTGGTGAAACAAGGAGCAGTTGAAGTCACTCTTGTGATGGTATGCTCAGCACAGTCAGGGAGCCATATGCAGGTTTCCTGGCTGGGGAGAGTGAAGACAGTGCCCTGTCTGACAGCACAGCCCAGGGTGATGGAAGGAGGGTGCCATGGGAGATTAAGCTGTCAAGAGACTGGAGCAAGCAGAGTGAAGCTAAGTGAAGGAAAGGAGGAAGAGATCTTGAACTGAGGGAAGATCTCTTTGGAAAGCTTTTGGAAAGGCCACCTTGGCAGGGGAAGGAAAAACTTGCAATTTTCCAATTACCTCTGCCACCATTCACACTGCCCCAGCACCAAAAGTTTTGCAGATAGTCCCATCCTTACCACTGATGGCTTATGTTGTGTTTATTTGTTGGGAGGGGAAGGGAGTAGAAGCTCAGGCACTTTATGAGGAGCTGGATGGCAGCTATCTGCTGTTGGGAGGTAAAAGTGGGAGTGCTAGCACAAGGTCACTTCAAGCTGAGCTGTGAACAGACACAACGTACCAGACATCTCTCAGACTTTGCCTACATGACACATAGGAAAGTATAACTAAAAAAATCAAGCTACCAGACACCATCTGATCTGACAAGGTGTTTGTGTCCAGTCTCACTCTCCAGCAAATGGGAAGTATCAGAGGTTGGTTTTATCACCTTTGGTGTGTCCTGAGATTAGAATGTGGTTATGGGCTGCTACCATCCAGCAGCGGACACACAAAGGTAAGATCACAAATGATTTGTGGTGATCTTGGTTTTCATATTTTTATTCTTGGTGCAGATGTTACTGCCTAAATGATTGACTTGTAAAGGTGTTTTTCTGGCCATACAGCTTCCCTACAGCAGCGAAACCAACTGCTTACAGGGAGAGGCAACAGAAGGAATAAAATTTCAGATGTCCTCTTTAAATTACAGCTGCTTGCCTGAGCCAAAGAGGAGGCAGCTGTTATCAAACAAGCTGTCTGCTCTCTGCAGAACAGCATCAAGGATTTTACAAAGCAGTTTGAGAACCTTTGAATTAGTGTCGTAGCCAGGGGGTCAGTGATGTGGAGAGCAGCAAAAAGAACAAAAGAACCCTCAGCATTCTTTTCAAATCACAAGTTTTCATATAGGTAAACTAATACTTTAATGAGTACATTCGTTCTTTCCTCTAGCAAGGAATGCTTTTATGGTGAACATGAATTTTCTGCTCTACAGTAAAACTTAACTTTTCTGAAGACCAAAATTCCTAGAAATGCAAAAAATATTTCTGATATGGTAATACTTAACTCTTCTGCACAGCTACAAATAGCAACAAACATAAAGGACTAGTGCTACCTACCTAAGATGAGGCACAGGCAGGTGTCTTCAGGATACAGCTGATTTCTACCACTTAATTTTCATAGCTGGGCCTTGAAATTTCCTGGCACATACACTAGTACACATCTTCCTTATATTGATAAGAAAGATATCCTCCAGGAACTCTTCTCATGTGATTAGCCTACTAGTCTGACCATCAGGGCTAGCAAAGTCCTGAAGGTGGCCCAGGTTTCATGTCTCTCAGTGTTATGTGTTAGAGCAATAATTACAAATGATCATGTGCCTTAAAAGAGAATTGATGGTCTAAAGTTAATTTACCTCAAATGAATGCAGCTGTTACATTGATTATGCCTCGTTGGAGATTTATGTATATGTGTATATATATAAGTCCAGCTACATACGCAGAGTATCACTGCAGATTGTTAGAGGTAACACACATGCTTTTGACTGTCCAGAAGCTAGGAAACTGCAGCCTGAATTTTTTGCATTGGAAACCCCTCCTTGGAGAGGTTTTCCTCTGTGGCAGAAGCTTGCCTGCAGCACCCTGGCATCTCTGTTAGACTTCTAGATAGCTATTTCCAGCCCTGGGAGGCAGGAGGCTCCTGGGAGATCTGTGTGAGATACCCAAAATTAGCATTAGCTCTTGCACTAGCTACAGGAATGGCATGCCCTGCCAGCTGCCCTCCTCTTGCCTTGGTGCACTGAGGCTGCTAAACCAATGCAGCACGAGCTGCCTGCTGGGACCAGAGTGAGCGGTGTACCAGAGTTAGGAAAAACACAGAGTTAAGGGATGTGCAGTGGATCTGTATGACACTGTATCCTTTATGTTTTGATTGGCAGCTTCTCAGTGGATGGCAATGTGTTATGCTTATGGCAAGATAAAAGCTAACAATTTATGGTACATTATTTTAGGGAAAGTTGAATGAAGCCAGTAAGTCCTGAGTGTTCTACTGTCACTTTTCTCTCTCTTTTAAAGCCTGAACACAATATAAAAATCAGATGGATCCTGCAAATCCACAGAAACAAGTTACAGTTGGGTTGAAATTAAGAAATCTAATAGAATAATAGGGTGGCTGAGCTCTGGACACCACCTAGTCCAACCCCTCTGCTATATACTTGACCATGGAAACAGCACTTCAGTGACCTGGTTTGCAAGGAGAGGCTGAAGAATTGCTGCAGGAAGTGCTCCAGTGGAGACCAAATCCAAACAAAACAAAGCGTATCATACTAGACCAAAGGGGAATTATTTTTCTTTGACCCTGTAAGCCAGAGGTTTGATTAATACAGTAATAATAATTGCAACAGGTATCAAGTCTCCTGGGAATATCCTTTGGAGAAGTCTGGCTCCTCTACCAACAAAGCTTCAGTACATGATATTATAGTTCCAAAACACCAGTAAAAAGGCAAAAGAAGTGTTTTGTAACAGATTCTTTCTCATGCAATGCTAAAAAGAGAGGAGACTTTAAAACACAAACGCATGATATTCTAACAGTTGCTAGTGTCTGCAAAAAAGAAAGCCAACAAACATCATGAGAGAAAGAGAAAATTACAAGACAGGTGAAACTTCTAAGAAACTGTGTCATCAGGCCAGCCTGCACAAGGACAACAAATCCCAGCAATGCTTATGAATTTAGGGATGGAAAAACAGTTCCATGTGGATTATTAGCACTGCTAAAATTGATTAAAGGGCTGCATTGGAGAAACTTTTAGTTCTGAAGAAAGCAATAGCTGGGAAAGATTCATAATGGGATTTCTATGCAAGCCGCTTTCCCCCAAACCAAAACCAAACAGCAAAAAATAAACCAAACCAAACCAACCAACCAAACAGACAAACAACACCAGACAGGAAGACGAGTACTTTGTCGGGCCCTCTATGAACTCAGAAAACAGACCATGTGTTTAGGAATTTCTGCATTTGTTGAGGATGCTGGAGACAGAGCTGCAAGGAGCTGCTGATAACTGGCGACACTCCTTGCGGGTCTGGCAGAAATTGGCAACTGATTTGTTTGAACAGAGGAAGGCTCTGTGTGATGACTGTTCATTATTACTGTCATCCTTTCCAGAGTAATTCAGCTAAACTTCACATTATCCAGCACAGAAATTAATGACATAATACAATATTTGCCAACCCTTCGACCAACTTATCTTGAACATGGCATAATATCCAGGACACTTGCAAGACTGCAGAGGATTATGCTTCATACAAAGTCACAACCCGTATCAAATGTGTATATGACTAACCAAAACCAGGTTGAAAAAGCCAAGAACGGGTTCCAAAAGTACCCTGTGGTCATCTTCTTTGGAGCCACCTGAGCTTGAGGCAATAGTGGCTACAGCCCCTTTCAGTTGGCCAAGGACCAGGGCTTTCCATTCAGAAACAGTTCAGTATTAACTACAGCCCCAAATTCCACTTCTGCAGGCCTGCTGGCCAGTGTGAGCCTGAACACTCCCCAGCCACACTCGTGCCAAAAATGCCATGCACCCTCACCTCCCTGTAGTGACTGACTAAACCTCTCAAAGTACCCCAAATGGTACACTACTCCTATGTATGTTTTGACTACAAACCCCAGTTCATTTGCAGCAAGTCTGTACATCATGGACATATCATATAATCATAGAATCACAGAATGCTTTCTGATGGAAGGGACCTTTGAGCGTTACCTAGTCCACGCAATGGGCAGGGAGATCTTCAACTAGGTCAGGTTTCTCAAAGCCCCATCCAGCCTGACCTTGAATGTTTCCAGGGATAGAGCACCCACAGTCTGTGGGCAACCTGTGAAAGTGTCTCACCACCCTCATTGTAAGAATTCCTTTTATCTAGTCTGAATCTATCCTCCTTCAGTTTAAAAGCATTACCCCTTGTCCTATCACAACAGGCCCTGCTTTTTCAGCAGTCTTTCCCCATCATTCTTGTAAGCCTCCATTAAGTATAGGAAGTCTGCTCTAAGGTCTCCTCAGAGCCTCTTCTCCAGGCTGAACAACTCCAGCTCTCCCAGCCTGTCCTTATAAGAGAGGTGCTCCAACACTCTGATCATTTTGTGTCCCTCCTCTGGACCCTCTCCAACAGGTCCATGTCTTTCCTGTGCTGACTCCAGAGCTGGACACAGTACTGCAGGTATGGTCTCACTAGAGCATAGGAGAGGGACAGAACCAGCTCCCTCTGTATGTTAGTGATGCTCCTTTTGATTGTAGCCCAGGACACGGTTGACATTCTGGGCTGTGAGCACACACTGCCAGGTCATGTCTAATTTTATGGTGTCATTACTGAAGTACAGACTATGGTAGCCAATAGTTACAAGGTAACTTGCTGTTACAAGGGTTATGACACTATTTATTACCGAAAGGAAAAAAAGAGAAAAAAAGAAAAGAAGAAAAAGAAATAAAATTTTAAAGAATATCTATAAGTCACCGCAGAGCAGAGCCTTTGAAAACAGCCTTATGGCTCACATGAGCCTCTAATAGCAGCCTCATGCATTGCTCAATTTCAAAACATACTCCTGCTGTTAACCTATAGACACAACAGCATTAGTAGTAGGGGAGGAACTGTACCTGAAGGAAGAGATATCCAATAGCCAAAAGGTGCAGAAGACAAAAACCCTGCAGAACTGACAGTAGGGAGACTGTCTCAGAAAGAACCTCCTTCCTGAAGATGAGTTGTGATAAGTACATGTATTTATCAGGTTAGTCCTCATTCCAGTAACTGAGTAGTGGGCGGGCATATATTTCATTAAAATGGCAAATGCATTCGCCTACTATAAACCAAAAATATAAACATGAATATGAAAGGCCATGAATTATGCACTCTCTTATCTTTGATCATCAAGTAGGAAAGGGAGCTTACAGGAATCAGCCCAAGTTATCAGAACACCTCAACATCATAAGCATCAAGTAGGAGTTGATCCCATAGCTGATCAAAAGCTGACTTGTTGCCTGCCTTCACAATAAAGATTTGCATTTGCACTACATCAAACTGCCTGTAAGATGTGCACAGCACATTTCCCAGTAATCAGGTACAAAGAAAAAACAAAACCTCTGAATCCCCAGGTTTTGGCTTAATAAAATAAATAAAATAAAATAAAATTATTTTGCATTTGATAGAGAAATAGAGAGAGGGAAAGCTACATATGGGTACTGATCTCAGCATAAGGTTCCATCTACTCTACCTGAACAGCTGCATAGAGCCATGCAGGCTCTTGCTTGGGTCCTCCTCTGCAAAGCAATGAGCCAGGCTTCCAACTTTTGGCACTATGTCACTTTTTTGTGTGTGTGCATTCAGCTCATTCAGCACCAGGAGGTTTTTTCACTTCCCAGTGAAAACATGCCCTTACACAGAGGTAATTGGCTGTAAATGTGGAGGGAGGAGAAAAGCCAAAATGTTCTATAGCCTCTAATTTCAGGCTTGTACCCAAACACACATGATTCCCCTCCTTACCTGGGGTGCTCCCACATGCAGCCAAATGGCCCCCAAGGGGACACACTGTGTTGACACTGGCAACACAACTCCTTCCCACCTCTCTTCTCACTCATCACCAGAAGCCATGGTGAGGAAGGAAGCCTGTGAGCATCCAAACACTAAAGCACCCTGCAAAATCTGCTGACTTCAAGGATAGCCGCAGTCATTCATGCAATAATTCACTAAATGCATGCAGTGGGCAGCAGGACCATACATCAGCACTGTCTGTCAGCTGCCTGCCCAGGAGCTGCCGGTGTGCTGCCAGCCTCCCGTGCTCCTTTTTACTTGTATCTGCAGGCTTTTGCGAGGGGCTGCTCTCAGCCACAAGCATTAGGGAACCATTAGTCACTTGAAAAGCAGAGAGGCTCTGATGTTCATGTAGAGCTAGGCAGTTTCAGTGAGCGAGCAACACAAGAGCGACTGCTTGTGCCCAGACTATTTAAAGCTGAGAAGGACCTGCTGGTCTCGCTGCTGGGCAGCAGCCATCACTGCCATCTCCTCACCCACCTCGTAATGGGAGGGCAGAGACTGCTCCTCCACTGTGCTAACGTAAATATGAAGTAATTTAAACATATGGTGCTTTTTTATGTATAGGTAATGACTGCTGTTAGCTGTATAAGCAGGCCAATATATTTAAAGGTGGGAAATATCTTTTATTTTATACCTTTGAGCTTTTTGGTGTTTTTCTTCTCTGCAATAGGAATCAGTGATGGCTGAGGACAACCAGAGGCTTGCAAGAAATGTGTAGCCCCATGCAGCATTGCACTCTGTGGGAGGGAAGGGTGTCAGTCCTCACTGCCTGACTCAGCTATGGGATAGACATGGTGCAGGAGGAGGTACAGAATGGTTAAGTGCAGAGTGAAGAGGCAGCTACTGCAATCAGGCAAATCACATTGCTTCTGTGCATGCTATCTGCAGCTGCCAGACATCACATCTCTGCAGCTTTCTGGCTTCTTCTAGTGATGGACAAGAAACCAAATTTCCAAGGGACATTCTTCCAGGTGTTTTCCCAAGTGATGCTCTACCCTCTTCCCTCTCCAGGCTCTGGAAGAAATAGATGCAGGCAGCCCTGAGCACTGTGTGGGTCTCAGGTAGCAGAAGAAAGGATGTGAAGTAGTAGGATGGCTCATTTCAGGGACTTGAGTGAAGACACTTGTCAGAAAATGAGGGCTTTTATTCTTCTCATGGGGTCAGGGCTGAGTTGGAGGGAGGTGTATGGGCTGCAGGCAGTGATGAGCTCAGTGTCTGCAGGGCTTGGGAGACAGTAGCCCACCAGAAATAAAATACTTGTATGTCATGGAAACTGTATATGTGGAAGAAAGAGCATGGCAACTACATTTGATGATGTTAGTTAGACAAACAGAAAAGACAAAGGGTAAATAATGTCTTTTTCCACACTTGCACCTTCTGCACATAAAACAATCTCACTTCTTAGACCCTAACAGGCCCTCCATGCATCCCTCTGTATAGCTCTGCTCTCTGGGTCCAGGCCTGACTTTGCCCTGGCCCACGAAAGCCCTGGAAACCAAGTGATGGCAGAGATGTCCCTGACCATGTGCTATAGGAAAAAGTTTTCCAAAACAAGGATCTGCCATACACATGTGTGGCAGAGGGGGGAAAAGGAAGATCTTGCAGGTTGTGCTTGATGAAAGCACACAGAATAGATGAAGGGGAAAATGACCTCTCTAACTGCTGCCTTTCTTCTCCCTCTTGCTATGCCTGAGCATGGCATCCACAGTGAATCTGCCTCAGGCAAGGAATCAGAGAAAGAAAACTGGGGGAGAAAAAGCAAAACCCCTGACAACAGAGCAGATTTCTGAGCCTAAGAGCAGTACACTGAAGAGGAAAAAATGGGAATAAGAAGAGATTTTAACAACTGCAAATTATTTCGATCACAGGGAGAAAACCACAAAATATCTGCAGATTAGAGAAAAAAGAAAATAAGATGAGAGAAATCACCTTATTCTTTATAACAGAGAAAACTGCTCATGTGGTCCAGTTTGATCACTCATTGCCACCAGCAAAGTATGGAAATTAGAAATACGGCAAATTTCAGAAGTGACTGAATAAGTGCAGAAGAAAAATGCATCAATGGTTTTTTAATATAAAATGTGCCATCTTTAGCTCAGACAGTTCCTCAGCTACAGACTGCTGGAACTGGAGAGTTAGGGTAAATACCAATATATGTTTGCCCTCTTCTTATGCTCTTGCCATTGCTGGTCACTGTCAGAAATGGGTGTCGATCTGAACAGCTTTTGCCTGACCTGGCCCATCACCAGTACATCAGACAGGACCTTGGAAAACCCAAGGTGTTCCTTTTCCTGCTTTCCCTCTTCTTTCTTTTTGCTTTTCCTCTAAGGAGCGTAACTTCCCACAGGAATGTATGTGCAAATGATAGATCAGTATCACATCAGCTTGCACAAATTGGCTGATTAATGTGCTTATCAAATCCCAGGGGTTTAACTCAACTGTGATAAACTCATGATAAAGAATCAATGCAGATTCTCAAATGAGAAAGCCAGGTCATTGGTTCGGACACAGAATAAAGCAGGCTCTGACCATGTCCACATCCAAAGGCAGTTCATAAGCAGAGCACCATAGAGCAAAGCACAGATGTGAAACAACAAAGAAAACACAACATTTTTCCAGAAGCATGTTCAGAGGTGTGGGAGGAATGAGACACAAAGGAAGACTTACTTGTTGACCTACTCATTAACCTACATTTTCCTAATATTAACAATCAGTTATCCTATAGGTCTGCACTGAACAAAATCCAGGGACACATCTCCTTGAAATAATCAATTATCTAATAAAAAAAATGTTGGCTCCATCTGACATGATCTTTCCGCTGCTGCACCAAATGAGAAGTAAGCTCATAAGGAAGCAGGCAAGGAACCTGACTTGTTCCCTTCAGGACACAGACGATGACTCCATTGGCATTACTACCATGATCCCATAGTCACAAGAGAGCTCCAGGACTATAGACAGGGTTTCACTGTGACAGAAAGCTGATATAATGATGTGCAACACAGCAACATTGGTCCAGGACAGACAGAAAATTCAATATACATTCTACATTAGAAAGCAAGTACAAGATCACTATTCATTAAAAAGGTAAATATAACCCTTCTGCCCTTGACTGACAAAACAGAGCTGTGTATACCCACAGGCAACAACTTATCTATTGTCTTTGGAGCTGATCAAGTCCACATGAATTTTAACTCTGTCCTGAAAAATGTCAATGCAAGTGTTAATTTTTATATCTCATTGCTCGTATTTTTACCTGCACATTGGACTGAAAATGTGGACAATTGTGGCACAAGCCTAATTACAGAAGACTATTAAATGAGACAGCCTTCCATTGTGTATAAACTTCCTTGAACAATTATTTCAATCCCACCTAGAAAATCGGTCTCTTTGGGGAGAATGTGCTTTTGCTGCAAAAGCCCTGCAAGATCGATGCTGCAAGCCCCAGAGCCATTTCAGGGGCACGTGGAACACCGAGTGGATGGTGTTTCTTTCTGTGCCTCTCCCATTAGCCATGACATGCAAACAACAGGACTCTGCAGCTCTGCGTTGGCGTGCCAGCAATTTGTGAACCTTTTAAAAAACAGTCATGTAACATTGGCACATCAATAGAGGAGTAAGCTGCAATATCACTGCAAATTCAACTTCATTTAATTTAGTTCTCTGGAAAAATTCAGCAAGGCTTTCAGTAGTCATCACAGGCTGAGACAACACATCTCAGGGTTCCTAAATAATGTATTAAAAGCAGAAGAGTTAGGTTTCCTTTTGGTTTCTCTGCTTCTTTTTGTCAGCATCTAACATTACTGATCACAGGCTTTCTCTTTTCATCCAAGGGAGGTGTCCTGTAGGATTCTCACCCAGCAAGGACTGTGTAAGAGTTGTACCAGGACTCACAGCCTCTGTGGTCTTCAAGATGCTCCAGAGAGACCCTACAGCAGAGACACTCAGCCTCTGGTGTGATACCAGTTTTCCCCTGTGGGGCATGAGCAGCTGTTGGTACAACTGGACTGTGCTCCATATGCTGCCTTTGTGCTCAGAGCACATTCCTGACAAACACAAGCAGCAACCTCCTTGGGACTGGGCATCCAAAACAACTCAAGTAGCACTGTACACCAGCCCTGTACCTAGGTGTGGGTTACCAGTAGGAATAACCTTTTATTTTTGTTTCCCCTGGCCACAGTCATATCTTGTAACATCAAAACAGAGGTCACTTATCTTAGTTCCAGTGCCAGATACCTCAGCCTTACCTTTTCTGTTTTTTCTTCTCATTGCTCTTCTTTTTATTTCATGAGCAGGGTAACTCCATTTGCTTTTCCCATAAGATAATGAAGTTTCAGGCCCCTGTAGCAACCAGGAAGAAGAGTTCTTTTAACTAGTCCTTACTCCTAAGGGAAACCACCATCCTATTGGGCTGCTGTGATCATTCTTTCATTTCCTCATCAGAAGCACAGCCAACCCAAACTTTCACTTGTGCAGACATCACTGTCCTTCATGATTATCATAAGCAGAGCTTTTTCACCCTTATGATATCCTCCAGTTCATTGGCACTTTTGTTTCAAGAAGGTCAATAGGGGACATCACTAGGCAATGATAAGGATGATAACTCTGGAGGCAGGAGTACAGAGATTAGACCAACCCCAGCTGATCTAATAATAATAATGTCAGTAACTCCTTTTTCAGAACAGCAGTTTCTCCCTGGCCAAAGTCACTTCCTATGTGTCGTGACTTGCTCAGGCCAGAGGAGCTGGTGGCCACCTGGAGTCTCTTGGCTGTTTCCAGAGCTTATTTCTGGATGCACATCAGAAAGAGTTTAATCACCTCAAAAAAACAGGATCAAGGATTAATGTGGTGTAGGTTTATTTTTAGACACCATTGAATAATTTTCATAAACTCCCACTGAAAGACTTCTGTTGGAATGCAACACATTTTTCTTAATTATTAATGGTGTTTCCCATTAAAATAAATAAAAAATACGTTGACTTGGTGGCAACCAGAGACAACTGCAGAGCAAATTATTCGATGAGGCTGGTAATCACAAAAACAAGATCAAATTTTCTTTTCATAGATTATAAATATTTCCTAGAAAACACAATAGACACAATTAAGAGGTTTAAGATCACAATACAGCTGAGATTTTCCCCCTCACCTTTCTCTCTGGTGTTTCCTATATAGAAAAGGGTTACTTGCCAAAGGATCCCAATTCAGTCCATGCTGAGTCGGAGATTTCCTTTCATGTCAGCCAGTGTTGAGTGCAACTCATTGTCTTCATAAAGGTCACAGCAAATTCAGATGGAGCCCTCCATGCATTCCCTCTTCTTCCATGCAAACTGCCAGGACTATGTTGATAGAATATGTGTTGATAGAATATGTGATTTGTTTTCTCTTCTCTTTTCCTTTTTTTTTTTTTTCCATAATACAAAAAATTGCCATTTTAAATCCTACATGGTAAAATTTTCAGCAAGCAAAGGGCAGTTCAGTCAGGTGATTTCCAGCTGAATTTATTAAAGCTGAAAACTATGAAGAAGTGGTAATAGCAAACTGAAAGTAGTCAGAGATGTTTAGCAGAATAGTGTGAGAGTATGCTATAATTTAGATAATTCAGAGAAACCACTTGAAATTAATAACAGAAGTTCCATAAGGAAATCCAGGAACCGACTGACTTCAGAAAACATTCCCCTGGATGCAGAGAGACTAATACTATTAAGAGATCTTCAGAAATTTACTGGCAAGCTCTGCTGGTAATACTCTCACGAGGATGATGTTGAGATAGAAAGGAACGGTTGCATAATCCAATCAGGGTTTTCATAAATTATCCTCAAAAAAATACCTTAAACTCTTCCCTGAACAGCAGAGGAAAAACCATTTGCTTCACTGTTTTTCATTTTCCCTTATCTTGTCCCAGAGTGCTATAAAATCCACAGTAATTATATTTAAGTACCTATAATCAAAAACCTTGAAGGAAGATACATGAGAAAGCATAAGCAGCAGTAACTCTGGTGCCATCACTGTGACAGTCACAGGCAAAGAGGAGCCAGGGAAGGGGGCACAGAGTCACTGGGGGAAGGAGAAGAAATCACCATTGCTCCTTCTCTGCACCCCTGCAAAGTGACACCCAACACCATGGTGGGCTCTAGGGGACTGATGTCAAAAGGCAGCTTGTCTGCATAAAACTTGGCTTGGAAAGACTGCTTCTGAAAAAGGACCAAACAGCAGTTCATCCAGAGTGTGGCTCTCCAAAAACCTAACACTGTCTCCAGATGACTAGAGCATCTGCCAAACAAAAAATGCATGCAGCAAAACATGCCTGCTCTGGACCTAAGCCCTACTTCCAGTCATAGACTTCATCACAAAGAGAGCAAAGTACCTTTTCCTCCCAAATACATGACAGCTCCTATGGCTGCACCACATCACTAAGCCAAATTATATCACTTATGGATATACCAGTCTATGATTCTATAATGTGTAGTGAGTACATCAATACTTGGGAATCTGCATAAGCTCATGTGACAAAGCACTCATGGGGAGAGGGTAAAGGTGGAGTATGTAGTCCTTCCATTCACTGAAGTTTTCTGGTTGCCCTCCTACTTGCTTATGCAATTTTAATGTTCATGTACACTCTTCTAACCCTCAGGAACTGATAGTTAAATTTTTTACTTGTTGTTTTCCTTTTAAGAAAAAGGCATTTCACAGTTTCAACACAGCCAAAATACCCTGTCTGTTCAAAGACTATATCCAGCCAGGCAAGGCCTGCTACAGGCAGGTTTGCATTCTTCATTGGCCCGGTTCAATCAGAAGACCAACAGATGTGAAACAAGCAGGAGTCAGAGGTCTGACTGTCAGAGGCTGATCTGACACCACCTGCAACAGAGACCTTTGGACCTCCCTAATTGCCTGTGTGAGACCAGTCCCAGTGTACTTTGCTTTGGTTCACAAGGTCCTTAACCCATGCACAGCAGCCACATCTCTCCTCCTACACAGAGCCCATGTGCCACCCGCCATCCCATGGGATGGTGACATCTGCCCCTGGTCCACATCTCACCTAGTGTGCCCTGCCTTAAGACTCCCCCATATCCACAGAGCACTTCAGAGGCCCATGAGGTGCCTCTCCCTCTCCTAAGTTTGTCTAAGAGCAACCATGAGGTTCAAAATGCATCATAGATGTGGGACAAGGCAAACAGAGGTGGGTAGGATAGCTGCAGAGATTTTGTCCCCTAGGAAATGGAGAAGGCTTGTTTGGGAGGGGCTTAAGCCTTTCCTAAACTATCCAAGAACATTAAAATATGAATTTCAAATCTTTATTAATCATACACTTTCCAAACATTTTCCAAAAGTATGTAAAAGTACTTTTTCTCAGTTGTGACTGTTTCTTTGCCAAGTCATAGCAACATCACAAGCTGATCCAACAGTCTCTGAAAGATATACTGTTAAGTAAACAGTAAAGTTTTTCTCATGCTTACCATTTCAAAAGCAACAGTATATACATCTGCAGAGTCGCAGCTTAAACAAACAAAAGACCAGCCAATAATGTGTAGTCAGGACCACGTAAAACCAGAACATAATAGAAATTCAAGTGGCAATTTTACTGCATCAATCTAATTTTAGTGTTAGTGATCCTCTTTCCCCCAGAGTTTGACACTTCAGATATGATAAAATTGCTGAAAAGATCACAGGATAAATTTGGACATATATTTAAACCATGAGAGAACACTAATTTAAATTATGATAATATGACCTATTAAAGGAAGAAATTAAAATTTCCCAATTGATTATGTCAAGAGAAATTCAATTACAAAAGGGGCTGAAACACCAGTTACACCTCAGTTTTGAAGAGGCAGAAAGAATATGAACATTTCATTCTCTGGCTATTTACAGAAGTGATCTAATGGCTTTCAAACTTCTCCAATTTTCAGATCCCTAAAAACTTACAGCAGAGGATCCCATCAAAGAAAACACAACTCTACTCACTAGAGGCTTGTTTTGCTTGCTTATTTTTACTGATCTATCAGAAAGAGTCTGTGGAAATTAAGGGCATAAAAAGCAGCAGTCAAATCTTGCTGAGGACAGACACTGCTTCCACAGTTGGTCTAGGGTGAGACATCCCTTCCCATGGCAGAGGGGTTGGAACAAAATGATCTTAAGGTCCTTTCCAACCCAAACCATTCTATGATTCTGTGATAATATGATATGAATGCAGCTTGCTGTCAGCATTCAGCATGCCCAACATGTGACTTACATTTGAATTTGCAAGGCACATGCAAGCACAGGTTCTGGTGAGCTCATGGATGGAATGAAAATCTCAGTTGTGCTCAACAGCAGGTGTAATTATCAGGAAGCTTCACTTGTATGAATTGATTAAAGGAACAATAAGGAGGACTGGGCTGCAAGAAGTCGCTACCTAGGAAAATGTTATAAAAGGTAATGGGGAGACCTGACTATGATATAGCAGGACTGAACTGTAGGCCTATACTACTGCATTTCCTCTACACCCTCATCTGTTTATGTTTGCAATAGCAAGTCTCCATGTTTCTTTGGAGGGGGAAGTCCAGATCCCCTGTACTTTTTGCTCTGCTGTGCACAGCTTGGCCGACCATTGACACCTCCTTTTTCCCTTCATCCTCTGCTCATGGGTGGGGCAAGGAGAGCAGATCCAACAGCCCCAGACAGTCTCTTAGATATCAGCTGAGCAATTGATTCTACTTTGCATATGAAGTTAAATGTTTCATTCTGTCCTTAGCATGAGGCAGCAGAGGCAGGGAAGAGACGAGGGCCTCAAGTCGTTCCTTGACCCCCCAGCTCCACTCTAGAACACATGGTCACTTTTGCCCTTCTCCCAAACTGTGAGCTGTTTCAGATGCTGTCTTTCCCCCTTTTTGCACCAAATCTAAGTTCTGTTCAATTGCTAAATTCACACAACTTGCAAAACCTTTATAATTCTCACAAATCAGAATTTTTACATCCTGGCCAGACAAAGTCATCCAGTTCTTCTGCTGCAGGGGCCAGGACAAGCAAGGTTCTTCATTGTTCTTCACGGTTCTTCATTCTTCAGCATTGTTCTTATCCCCAGTAGTTGCCTTTCTTTTTTAGGATCACCTCATGCACTTATAGCAACACAGCACCACTGAGGACACTGCACGTGGTATTCATCACAGGGGCAGAAAATGATGAAAATTCATCCGTCTTCTACAAAGGATAGGTAGAAACCAGAAAAAGTTACAATTCTCCTATCTTCACTCTCACCGCTTCCTGAAACTTATTATCTATTATTATATTTTTAAATGTAATATGATTATCTAAGCACTGAAGGCCAGAGCTCGAAGGTTGCATAGTCGTTGCACAAATAACAAGTGCAATATCAAGTTAATAACTCAGACTAGTGAAAGTTGCCCAAAACTTGACCTTTAAAAGTGTACAAGGTATGTCCCTGCTTGATTGCTGGAAACACTGTTTATTTCTATAGGACTGATATCAGCTGTGTCCCCCAAAATTTAATGCGCATATCATAGAATCATAGAATAGTTAGGGTTGGAAATCCACTGCCATATGACTAGAAATTACAAGACTAAGCCTGTGCCACAGAAAGGAAAAGGGTTATGTAAAGAATTAGATCAATATGACTCATCCTAACCATTGGGTTTGAAGAATGTTAATAGTACTATTGTGGTATCAAGCTGGCTGTTACAGTTAAGATTGCACTTGGAATTTCCATTATAAATCCTATTTTCAAGGGTTTATATCTTGGCTGTAGCACAAATTCAATCACAGCTGAAACTCAGCATACAGAGTCTCATCACTGGAAGGAAAGGTTTTTCAAAGAAAAACCTTTTTGGTTGAGGTCAAAGGAATGAAAAAACAAGTAAAATCATTAAGGGAGAGTTGACTCTTTTCTGCCCTCCTGTAAATTACAAGTGACTTTTGTATTTAAAGTCAGGATTTCATAGGTCATTAATACAGAATGGAGAATGCTATCTCTAGGTGTATGGAAACAAAACTCATTAAAAACACTTGCTTTCTTACCCTGAAAGAACTACTAGAAGGTATAATCAGCAACTTCTCCAAAGTTTCAATATAAGTTTTGAACTTCAGAGGACCAAATTTCAGCATTGGCATAAACTACGAAGCTTCCATCTGTTTCTGAGGACCTAATGACACCACAGTTCAAGCATAGAGTTGTCTGTAAGTACATTTGTCAAAGCCATCCTATTGGCACCATGACGAATCTTGCAGGGCAGGCAAACAATCCAGGTTTCCAAAAGTCAGCTCAGGTACCTTCCTATGGTCAAACTCTGGGTGCACCAGAGGCTTTGTGTGATCCCTGTGCTTTCTAGGTAAGCTGACAAGACCTACATAGATCAATAAGCAGCATTTTAGACATGGACAGTGCCTCCTAGATGTGAAACAGCAGAATACAGCCCATTGATGTATTTTGTTTAATTCACTACTTACCCGGACTCTTGCCCACTCCCCTCTTCCCCCATATTCACACAGCTGATTAATCATAAGCATGTAAGCCATCTTTTAATGCTGCATTTTCAGTTTCCTGAGCATGCATTTTTCTCTGTGTTAGTTGAGAAAAGACCACTTCCACCAGCTTTCAGAAGATACACCTTTCAGCTAGTCTTTGGGTTAAGGCCTTTGTTTCTATGCACCTTATACACAAGGAAACTTGATGGATTCTGCTAAACAATGATTTTGAGTACTCCGGATTTGCAGTCTGCCACATACTTACTAGCTGAAGCACAGACCAACAATGAGGAAAACACCTGCCCATAAGGTTGGTATAAAATCAGAGGAATCACTTCAGTATTTTCAAAAGAGGGATCATAGAGAGTATCTGAGACTTCAAGCATTTTTATAAAGCTGGGAGGCTTGGGAAGATTGCTGCTAGAGAGGCAGGATGCAGCACTGTGCAGGGAAGCCCACACCAGCCCATGCAGAGGCTTCCCATCAGCCAGGGGCTAGTGGGCCCCAAAAGGCTCAGCAGCCTGCAGGCAGACTTACCCCAGGCTGGTCTTGCTAACAGAGCAAAGCACTGCAGTGTGTATAAATGAGCTAGATTAGAAAAGAAAAAGGGAGTATTCATATTCATCTTAGGAGAGCAGCTTCCATTTCAGACCAAGCTGTTTACTCACTCCTAGTGAGATCTTTAATGTCAGTAGCAGTGGTTTGGAGGTTAATAGCAATTTAATGATAAAGGTTGCAACCTAATTGGAAGCTTCTAATTGAGTGTTTCCAAATGGAAGGAATTAATTGCATCTATGAAAATTTGATGGTGCTCTTGTCAGGTGTCCATCTATATTGGAAGTATTTCCCCAAAGACACTGAGTTAATAAGCTTCCTAATTTCATTGAAGGAGATTTTGTTTCATTAACTTTTCTCACCCACATCTGTCTAGAGTTGTCAAAAGAATTTCACATGAACATCAGACCACCTGGATGCATCTCAAAGACATAACTGCTGTGAGGACCTGAATTACAGCCCCTTGAGACACAATGTACAAAATGAGGGCTTTGATCCTCAAATTCACAATGTTTTTCTTCCATGTTTTCACCCTTTCACATGAAATAAAGGCTGGCTAATGAGCAATGCCTGTCGGCATCCACAGGAACCACAGGGTGCAGGCAGTGGGAGCTGCTGCTTGGCCCCTTCTCAAGGAGATCCTCTGGAGCTGGGACACTTGGCACCTCGTAGGCTTCATCATAGCTCCGAATTCATCATTCTACTCAAACTAAAATCAATCCACTCAAAATGTTTGGACTTTTTCCCCTGCATTAAAACAGTGCACAGTAAGGGGTGCACAGTAGGTTCCACAGCATATGATTGGATGGCAGAGCCTCTGCTTCATCTCACCTCCTGTTTGGTAAGCAGTAGTTCTTCCCATATGTTATGAAGCAGTGCAATAAAGCAGAAGGGTCTCAACCTGCAACATTATAAGAGTCTGCCTGAAGGGAATTTAATGATCCCTTTAAAAAACTGAGGAGGAGGAAAACATGTGAGGTGTAGTTTATGAGAAAATTGAAGAGCTTACTGCAGAAACATGTATCACTGGCAGTATAGTGAAGGATTGCAGTGCTCTCTCCTTGCATATGAGATAATAAATATAGACAAGCAGAAAATATTTTTCCTGGGTGTCTGTGCCAGTAAAAGATACCTTTTTAGGCGTTTGCTGTAGCCTCAAAACCAGGAGCTGGGACCTTTGCAGCTTTTCTAAACGTCAACAAAAGCACAGAGTGTCACAAATTTACTGTGTAATGCTGTCAACTTCAGATCAAGGCAAAGAGTTGAGGAGAAAGCACTGCTGCTGTGGACAAGCCAAAGTTTAAGAGCAGTTAGGGCCAGGTTCAGTAAATGTCTGAGAGACCCAGCTATGTCAGTTGGACCAAATGTTGGTTTCAACACTCGAGAGACAATATTGACTGCCACCATGGGGCAAGGGAGGTGGAAGGGTCTGCAAGGTGAAAGAAGAATGGCTGAAAAAATGGTTTCAGCCCAACATCCAAGCATTCTGCAGTGAGAAAAGTGCATGTGCAGTCTAGAGGTTAAGAATACAAACCCTATATCCCCCCTTCCAGCACAGCACCCGTAGCACGACAAGCATGGCCAGACATGAAAAAAGGATTCAGTTCGGAGCCCTTCTTTTCTAGAAACACTTTTCTATAGCCAAAGAAGCAGAAGAAAGGAGAGAGCAGGTGTCTTTTTACTGTGAAAGGAAATAAGGGTAATAGTGGACGGTGAAGATGTAAAAGAAAACTTTGCAAACTGATAGCAGATAAGCCATCAGAGATTAGTAAGTAAAATAGATTCAGGATCAATATTGTGGGGTGAAATATTTCTGCTTATTTAGGCTCACAGATTATCATTTCCATAAGGTGAAATAAAGCCCTGGCTCATGTAATAGCCCTCAGTGGTCCCAGATGTTATAGTCAGAAAAGATAACGATTTGCTGAACAAGTGTGTCCCCGTGGGTTTCAAGTGGTGAAGCAGAGAAAGCCTTCAAAGACAGTCAAATGCACAGAAGTGTGTTTATGGGTGTTTAGGAACTAAACTGCCTCGTTTGCTTCAGACTAAAACTGGCATAAGTCTACTGGTGGGAGGGAAGACGAGAGCTCGTCTGGACTTCTTCCATTTTAAAATAGAAAAGGAAATCTCTAGGAAGCAAACCTACGCACTGAGCCACTAGGAGAGCTAAGCCTTGGGAATCTCCTGGGGATTTTCCAGATCAGGATGGGAGTGGTTTCAGCACAAGGTAAGCTTCAAAATCAGCCCCAGCATGGCACAGAGCCAAAAGGTACTGCTACCCGCAGGGATGCCCAGCAAACAAAGCTGGGGAGTAGTGGCCTCATGAAGGACACTGGTTTGCAACTTGTTGAGTCAGTGACATCCACAGAGTTGCTCAACTGTCAAACAGAAAAGAGAGAAGAGGCTTCACTTAGATGGAGTACTACCTCTACACCAAAACATTAAAAAGAGAAAGCTGGCATATCATCTTTAGAGTATTTGGGTTGATATCATGCTTAGTAGCTTCTCACTGTTCTTTCTCTGGTCGTGATGATGCTTAGTGAAGGAGTACATTTCCAATCCCTAGTGGGGTGAAAGAGTGTCATCTTCTGAACTGAGCCACACACATGGTCTTCTTCAAATTAATTTTGTTGGCAGCACACATGATGTAGAGTACAGTGCTAATCAATATAAACAGCATTGTCAAAATAAAAGAATGACAGACTGAGTTCTCAACTAATTTTTAAAGAAATCATTAAATTGCTTCTCTTTAAACTCAAGTACTTTAATTTTGTTTGATGCATTGTAAAATTCTTCTTATAAGCAGGAATACTTCAGTTTGAAAAATAACCAAAGAGATGGTTTCAAAGGACTTAGAAGATATTTTGTTATTTTCTCAGGGTAATACAGCAAAAATAAAAATGCTGTGCTGTACCCAAAACCAGGCATAAGGAATTCAGCTATCTAGATGGGTGGCTGTAAACAAAAGGAATCAAAATTGTACTTTCCATTACAAAGACAAGAGGAGTGGTAAATCTATCTATATTGGAAATGTAATGAAAAAAGTTGTTACACCTGAAAAATAAAACAATAAAAATCCATACCAGCTGAATGTTCAACAGCTGCTACGGCACATACACCACTATGTTCCTGTGGGCTGTCCCCCAAATACTGTTCCTGCAGCCCTGCATGAATGCATGTGCTCTAATGATACACTAGGCAAGCGCCATAATACAGAAACGTGAAACTTTGCCTGTAACTTTTAACTGTATGAGGATTAGTTTAAATAGAAAACATCACTATCTTTTTCTTATCTGTGAAGCTATTCCAAACAAGAGAAAGTAAAGTTTAATTAAAGCTAATTCAATCCATTCCCTATCTCCTAGTGGAAAAGCCTTATCTACAAGGGCCCAGCTGCTAGGTTTGCTGAGAGGGACATATTTAGGGTAGTTTATGTCAAGCAGTCATTGTATTAATATATAAACTATTCATATAGCCAAGACTGAAACCCAAATATTTCAAGTGAGAACAAGAGTGCCATGGGCATTCACTTGCATGCTTTCTCATCTCATGACATTTTTCCTGCACAGAACACAAATGCCCTGTTTGATAATGAAGAGAAGCAGACTAAATTTCTTCAGGCAAGAAGATTGGTCTTGGTCTTCTGTATGACAGAAAGATCATCTCTCTCATCCTACTAATGGATTGTAAAACAAAAGCTTGATCCTTGCTCCTTTTTTTGGAAGTACAACCCTTCAGGGAAAGTTTCCAACTCTAAATCCAGACTGATGAATATGCTTCCCTTAGCGCTGAGAAAAGCTCTGAGTCCTGAGAGAGGAAATAATTTAAAACACATCCCACATCTCCATATGAGGTTACCTTTGTTAACTGACATAACTACAGGTCGTCCAGCACACTGCCTCCTGCTGCTGCCTTCCAGCCATGCTGTAATCTTCCCTTACACCTTGCAGACAGACAGGCCTTACCTGGGGCTCTGGGGTCTCCTGCCAAGACACAGTGACTAAAGCCACAAAACACTCCACATCATGTTGTACAAGTCCTTTTTGGACTGCTATTCCTGTTTCACAGATCACAAACACCACATGTCAGAGCATCAGTCCCATGAGCTTCATGTAGACTAGTCCAGCAGCAAGGACCTGGGGCACAGGACATCTCTTTAGCCAGTCAATGTGTAGATCTATGGATAACAGCTTGGCTTCTGTGCTTTGTGCTTCCTCCCCTTGGGCTTCAGCTTCAAAATGGTGTTGCAATACTGTGTATGCTGCCCTGCTCCTTCCCCTCCTGCCCAGTTGTCTTAACAATTATTGTTTCTCCATGCTAATCAGTACAGCCTCCAAATGGCTTCATTAGCCACATAACACAGTGCAAGCCAATAGCTGCCACCATGGTTTTCATCATCTGTCTCCCATCAAAATTTTGGAAAAAAGAAATGTTACCTTTGTTATATCCAGCTCACACAGGATTAATTGGATCCATGCTGGCTGGGCAGAGGCAGAAAATGTCTCACCAGCCCAGGAGGTGCCCCAAGGCAGCCTGCAGCCACAGATGGATCTACTGCATTGGTGCTTACAGATTGAAGGACCCACCAGACAAACAAGAAATGCACAGTATAGAACTTCCTAACACTGATAATCAGAAGGATGATTCTTCAGACAAAGTATCTTCTACAGACAGGTCAGCATACCAGTCACAATACCAAGAAGAGATTCTGGAAGAATCAAAAGAGGAAAGGTCTTAATAATCCCTTCTTAGTCAGATGCCTTCTCAAAACTCACTGCATTTAGCATCATCCCAAGAATTTAAGCTTATACAAATGTATATATGTAACAGAACCACAGAGCCATGCCTACTTTTAATTGTAAGACTTGCCTTCCTTTGTCTTCTTTCCATGGTGTGTCATGCTTTCATCCCTCTTCACATTTTAATTTCTTTGTAAGTAAAAAACAATGCATTTGACCTCATGTATCCTAACTTTGGTAAAATTCCGGATAACTTTATGAAGACCTTAGTAAGCATTACAGCATCTGGATCAAAAAAGGTAGTGAAAATACTCCTGCCCTTCTACTCTGTTCTCATGAGACCTCACCTGGAGTATTGTGTGCAGTTCTGGTGTTCTCAACATTAAAAGGACATGGAACTGTTGGAACAAGTCCAGAGGAGGGCCACAAGGATGATCAAGGGACTGAAGCATCTCCCATGTGAAGACAGGCTGAGAAAGTTGGGGCTGTTCAGCCTGGGGAAAAGACTGCGTGAAGACCTCATAGCAGCCTTCCAGTATCTGAAGGGGGCCTATAGGGATGCTGGGGAGGGGCTCTTCATTAGGGACTGTAGTGACAGGACAAGGGGTAACGGGTTCAAACTTAAACAGGAGAGGTTTAGATTGGATATAAGGAAGAAATTCTTTTCTGTGAGGGTGGTGAGGCACTGGAATGGGTTGGCCAGGGAGGTTGTGAGTGCTCCATCCCTGGCAGTGTTCAAGAACAGATTGGATGAAGCTTTGGGTGAAATGGTTTAGTGTGAGGTGTCCCTGCTTATGGCAGGGGGGTTGGAACTTGATGATCTTAAGGTCCCTTCCAACCCTGACTATTCTATGATTCTATGACTGACGATCACACAGTAAGCTGGAATTTAAGCTGAGTTTATGGAATTATTAATTCAATTTCTTTAATTAAATTTCTTTCGCACAATCTAATAAATACATGGTAACAAATTCTTATTTAAGTGGCCTGCAGTAGACACACACAACAGTGTCACCCATAAATTCTTATCCATAAACTCTCAACTTGTTCTTCATCCACCCCGTGGCAGAGCTCAATATGTTCCAGTTGCTCTCACACATAAAGAGCAACTTCACTACCTCACCTAGCTGGCCTGTCTTTCCTAAAAGGTACATAGCCACTCATGACAACATACCAGTCATGCAAGCTATCCCACCGTGCCTCTGTAATTGCAATCAGATCATGGCTCTTAAGCCCATACACAGATCTCTAACAATTCCTGTTAATTCATTTGCATTCAGAGGTGATCTTTGGTTTCTCTTCATCCTGTCTGATCTAGTCTAATTCAGCTGCAGTTGAGTGTCTACAGCTGAGTCTACTGCAGGCTTTGCTGGAGAGCTGCAGATGTTCTCTAGATCTTCCTGGGATACTGTCTGCACTGCCAGAAAATCAAGTAAATCAGGACTCAAACTGGACGAAAGAGCTCACCCTGTCCAGGCACACCAGCCTCCACTGATCCTGTGCGAAGTGCTGTTGTGGAGTGGCACTGACTCAACCCTGTCCAAGAAGCAGAACACACTCGCACAGTGATATAACCAAGCACAATAAAATGTCCCAGCCAAGCACAAACAACATAATAGAGCTGGCTAAAAAAATCTTTTGGGGATTTTATGGCATTTTTTACCCGCTTTATTTGTTCAGCCTGCCAGAAACTATAGGAAGCCTAAAGCAGTGAGAACAAGATGTTCAGGATGCAATGTCAGGCATGCAAACAGGAGCAATTTATTCCATATCCAAAATAGGACAAGTAACACTGTAACATAGAGGAATAAAGACAGAGAGATTTTCAAGCAAGCTGGGGATCTCCTTTGCAAAGCATTTTCTGCATTCACTTTGTTTGCTACCAGCATGTCAACCTTCCCAAGGGGGCAGCCAGATTCATATTGCCAGTCTGAGTGGCCTACTGACTGTGTGCTCAGTGGATTTAGCAGTCACTAACAGAGAGCTGGGGATGATCTCCCTTTGTACTTGCATTTGACATACCAGCCGGCCTCCCACCGCACTAGAGGCACAGCGGTCCTTGAGCAGAGTGTGTGGTCTCTGCAGCCATTGTAGGAACTGAGACCACAGCCTGCAGGAAGGCAGAGGAGTACATGCTTATATCAGTGCCAGCTCAGGGCTTTGATAAAGGATAGGTATATCCTTCCTTAGATATAAGGTAGATATTCTTCACTCTGAGGGTGCTGAGGCCCAGGCATAGGTTATCCAGAGAAGCTATGGCTGCTCCATCCTTGGCAGTTTTTGAGGCCAGGTTGGATGGGGCTTTGAGCAACCTGGTCTAGTGGGACGTGTCCCTGCCAATGGCAGGGGGCTGGAACTGGATGATCTTAAGGTCTTTTCCTACCCAAACCATTCTATGATTCTGTGATTCTATAATGGCAAATACAGCAGCATATCACTAAAAGGGTGAAGGAGGAGAAACTAGAGGTTAGTTAATCTCACACCCCCTGCCCAGTACATAAGACCCTGTACTTCACTTTGCTCTACTAATTGAGCACCACTTTTGACTTACTCAGAGGATTTACCAACCCACAAACACATCACACCAGAAGGAAAAACCCAGTGAGAACGGGAAACTAGAAAGATGGGGTATAACAAACAATTGCTCAGGGGACTAGCCTGTCACTCCTAATCCCTTAACAGTTTTAAAGTCTCAGTGCAGCACTAGAATGCACCCAACACTCCTCAGGTTACAACTACCTTCCTCTTCTTTCATAGCGTTTCAATTAAATGGAGGTGTATTAAAGTAAAAGGGAGTTTGACACGGTCCTCAAAGGGCCCCTAATCTCACAGGAGTTATTTAAATTGAAAGGAGATTTTGAGTCATCTTTTCCTGTTTAACTGTCTAACCAGACAGACACTTTCATTGTCTGATTTGTGCCAACACTGGGACTGAATTTAAGATTCACATCTTGTAGCTCCTAATTTTATCACATTAGGGCAAAAATGAGATACAGCAGCCCAGGCTCTGTCCAAATGGTAGTCTGCAGGACTCCTTTATGAAGTGGGTCAAAAAAGATCTTTGGTACTTTCCTAATAGATAGCCTTCATTATTTACAGATTTTAGAACGACAAAAAAGAATCACTGCAGAGCTAAAGCGAACTCACAGGCTACATTCAAGTTGCATCTCATAGATAAGCAGACATTGCAGTACAATAGACTTTTAATATTTCTGCAGCTCTACTTTCCAACTTGTTTTTATATATGGAGAATTTGCAACCCTCCTCTGCTGGACTTTTGATTATAAGGAGTATATCTTCTGGGACAATTCCTTTCCTGGAGCCCATGTGCTCCACTTTGACTGTGTGAGATATCATTTGACTTAGTGTTGAGGTGTTTTCAAATAATTGAGAAGGGTGGAAAAAAGCATTTTGTGAGAATTTCTCTTCTCTTGATAGCTAACAAGGCAAGAACAAAGGGGGCTTTGCAGGACTATTTTCTGTTGAAACCTAGAGTATGGCATGTCCAGTCAAAATCCAATCCTCTACTGGTATGATGCAATATGCTGTCCAATGGACTAAGAGCAAATATTGCACCACAAGTCAGAGGACAACATTTTTCCTACTTTTTCATCAGGAATAAAATAAGTGGGGAAGCTGGTGGCTGATTCTATGCTACCAAGGGTTATCCATTTCTCTGCTCATTAGCTACAATCAACTGTGTTTAATTATACAGTTTGCTGTTTCATGCTTCCTGGCAGGCTAATGTCATTTTATCTGAAGTAGAGGATGAGTGGGGGAGGATTTAATTGCTGGGTCTTTTAACAAACAAGTGGCATTTCTTTCATGTGCACAGTCTTTGGGATACTGTAAATCCAGCTAAATGAACAGGTGACAGGTTTCCTCTCCATGTAAGCCAGAGAATAAAAGTAGCCACTACCATCTCTTTTGGTGCTTACACATTAAAACTAGACTGTTGGTAACTGAAAGATGAAGAGGGATACTTACTGCCATAGCACCTGGAAACCTCAGGCAAAGTGCATGTCCCACTGAGTGAGGTCCTCATCAAACAAATAAATAAAACATAACGGGGAAAACAGGGACCAAAAAGGGAATGGTGCTGCCCAATGTGATAGTGAGGTAGAAGATGATGCTTTCAACCCTGTATTCTAGTTATGCTTCCTTCCGGCAGTACGATTGGTCGTGTTGTATAGCTTTCTTGTTCATAAAACATGAAGGATAATACTTTCAAACACGTCCCTTCAGCTAAGGCTCCTGAGCTCCTGTGGCAGATAGCCATTTGCTCAAGTCACTGACACACTTCAGGCATTTTTGCTGAGATGTTTAATTAACCCAACAAGAGGTGAAACACTGGCATTGCACTTTCACCCTGGCACTAGTCCTCAGGCTTTGCTTAGAGAAGCCAGCAAGGCCAGGCTGAGGAGCCACATGGACATTTGTCTGTGTTCCCATGTGTAGTGTCCAGGGAAGGTTGCCATCAAAACTCACCCAAAGCACTCAGGTAATGGTGAGGTGGGATCACCCAAACCCTGAGTCTATGACACAAGTCCATGATATTTGTGCAGCCTCAGAAACCATCTGTAGCATGTGATAATGCCATGGTTTAACCCCAGGCAGCAGCTAAGTACCATACAGCTGCTTGCTCAGTTCCTGCCCTTTGCCCACCAGTGGGACAGCTAGGAGAAAAAGAATAAGATAAAACCCATGGGTTAAGGTAAGAACAGCTTAATAATTATAATAATAATAACAACAAAAAAAGAAGAGAGAGAGAGCTAAAATCCAAGAAACACAAGTGATGCACGATACAAATGATCACCATCCACTGACCTGTGTCCAAGCAGTGATTGGCCCCTCTTTTCTGTACTGAGCATGACGTGCCATGGTATAGAATAACTCTTTGGTTAGTTTGGGTCAGGTGTCCTGTCTCTGCTTCCTCCCAGCTTCTTGTGCCCCTTTTCACTGGTAGAGCATGAGACTGAAAAGTTGTTGATCAGGGTAAGTGCTAATGAGCAGCAACTAAACCACTGGTGTGTTATCAGCATTGTTCTCAGACTAAAGCCAAACATAGCACTGCACCAGCTACTAGGAAAAAAATTATCCCATCCAAACCCAGGACAGATAGATAGGAAATATATACATATGTGTGTAGACTTTAACAAAAGAGCAGACAGTAAAAGCCAAATGCTGTTTGCATTATTTAGGACACACACATGCCCAGCTGAGAGGTGAGTAATACTCAGTTTTCACACAATGGCAGCTCTGAGAGACTTGCTGTAGGGTCAGGGACACAGCTCCACAAGTACCACCACAGAATTCCATGCTCAGACACTACTAACCACAGAGGAGGGCATTCAAGCCCACCCTGGTGTCACAAAGGTTGATGGTAACCTGGGCTGTAGAAGTCTGGAGCAAAATCAGAATTGATGCTCAGGCAGCTCCAGTACTTGTTGATCTTCCTTTGGCATACTGGAGGAAGGCTCCTCACAACATGAGGCTCCTATTCACCTGGGGAGAATACTGCTCTGACAATATTTCTTCTGGAATAGTCTTTGCTATTTTTCTGAAATGCCTGCTTATTTCTGTTTAACCACTCCCATAGCAAAGAGCTATATTAAGTCCCAACAGCACTTACACATTGCCTAATGTGAGTGGTCATTTTTACTGCAATATGCCTATGACTTTGTACCCTTCTACTCCTTTAATGCCCAAAGGACATAAGGGCAGAGCACCAACACAAAACAAAAAGACCCTAAAGGAGGAAGCAGAAACTGGCAGGACACAAGGTTAACATCTCTGGAGTCTTTTTCCCTGCTTCGGAAAGAGAAACCTTTAAGTAAACTCTTCCCTCATCCATCCCCTTGTGACATAGGCAGTCTGGCTCACCAGAGCAGGTCACATTTCCACTATTGCAGTAATTCTTCAAAAATTTGGGCATTACTATGTCCAAAAATGTGGGAGAAAATAATCCAGTTAAGTCCTTGTGCATAAAGTCAGGATGAAATGTTAGTGAACTACAGCCATCTTGTCAAAGGGCAACCAAGACAAAGTCCAGCGAGAGAATATATCTGACTTGGCTCCATCTCAGTATCAGTTAACAGTGTCCTCAGTGCATAGATATAAATTCATTAAAATTAAACCAAAGATGCAAGTGCACAATAGAAATCTACTAAGAAGAGGGCTGAGGGAGCAAGCGGTGGTGGTTCTGAGCACAGAAATAAGATCATTTCCATTAACAAGAATCTGTGTCTGGTCCTGGCAGCTCTGCTCTGAAGATGCAGAGTGGTGGTTAACGTTGCAAGCAGATGCAGTGGGAATGTGTAGATAAACATACCTGTAACCTTCAGGTCCCATTGCTCACTCTGTCTCAGTCATCCTCAGAGAGCTGCCTTCCACTGTGATTTGCAGGAATCAAAATAGCCGTCTCGCTCCTAACCTTTGTACCACGGTTTGGCTTTTGCATATATCACAGTGTTATCTGTCTCCTTGTAAAAGGACAGAGATAACATCCTCCTCCAGCTCATCAGCATGTGTGTCCCCAAATACATTAACTACAGCAGCCACACAAACAAATTAAGATTTAGTTCTTAAATTAGGTTACAGAGAAAACATGTACAGCACAGGGACAAAGAGATTATGGGCTTCATTCTCAGGTTGCTTATTGCTGCTCTGCTCCAGTGTCATTCAGGGGATTTCCTCTCAATTTCCAACAACATGACTGTGATCAGAATCCCAATGTGCCCCAGTTCTCCTCCTGTAGAAGATCAATGAGCCCTAACTTTTGCTATGTAAGAAACAAGATGATGTTTCACTCCTGTGATGATAAATTGCTCCTATAGACTCATTCAGGGTTTGATCCTTGGAGTCAGAGCTGGCATTAATTTCATCAGATATGTGGCATGACCCTCACCCTTGGTATTGCACACATAAGACCTTTATTTAACAAGAGACTATGCAGTGGTTAAATATTTGAAGTTCCCTTCTGAATAAGGCTGCCTACAGCTTAGAAATTGCTATGCCTTCCTGTTAGTTCAATAGCATATAGAAATGCTCCTGAATTAAACTAGTGGTTTGCATCACTAGGAACAAGATGCTCAATATATCTCTTGTAACTGTTAGTCAGTAGCATGGCTGAACTGCTGAAGTCTGTCCCCAATGAGCTGAGGTCACTGCCCACTGCACTGCTGGTCCTGTCCCACTGTTACAAGGTGTTTCCCACCTCTATGTATGTACACTTTTGCCTCCCATCATTCCTGGAACATGTTGCCCAGTAAGGCTGTACAATCTTCATCCTCAGAGATGTTTGAAACTCAACTGGGCTGAGCAATCTAGCTTAACCAGAACCACTTCAAGAGCAGGGTAGGACTTGATGACTTCCAGAGGCCCCTTTAACACAAATTATTCTATGATTTGTTCACAAACATAAGGAACAAGATCTTTGATTTGTCAAAGTTCTTTGAACCAGTTCTTTGATTTGTCAACACCTACCTAATTGGTCATTTATTGACCACAAAGTCAGGTAGTTTCTTTTCCCTGACTCCATGTCATGTGTATAAGAACAAAAATGCAAATCAAAGAGCATTTTTAGGAATGCATTAATGCATGGTATGTGAAGCAAACAGCACATTTCAGTATTATCGGGTTGTAATTATAAAGAATAAGGCTCTCAGAAGAAAGAAAATTATGACGGACGATGAAAAAGGAGTCCATCTGCCAAACCCAATAATTTTGCAAGATATATTACCTACATCAGTAGGCACTATCCCAGTTCTTCTAGCAGGCAAAAATTCACCTGAACCAAAACTTTGGGTCAGCACTGTAGAAAGACAATCTTCCTTCAGGTGAATGTTGACCTACAAATGATCTAATGCTAAAAGCCCTGGATTATTCTTTTCACCCTCACACACAGATGTCCTGTGTGTCCTTGACAGCCATTTAGATTGATTCAGTTCAGCTAACTTCAGCTATCTAAATTTAGTCACCTGCTTGGCCATGGTCTACCGATAGCAGATAGAGAGCAAAACACCTCCAGAGTCAGTCCTCTTACTTTGGACAGGTATCTCACTTTGGATTAGCTTTCCCACTGGGGTGCCATCTCTCACCCTTCACCCCTCCTTGTCTGTGGGGGGAAGATGTCTGATCACTTCGCTCATTGAGATCACAGTACCTTGTCCTGTTTATCTCTTGTCCTTGGCTGGGGCATCAAGGCACAGTGACTGCAAAAAGGTGGCAAACAGCACTTTGCATGGACAAGAGTATCAAACAAATCCACAGCACTATCAGCCAACAACACATACCCTCCCAAGAGAGGCACCAGGAGATCCAGCACCAGGAGGAGGCACCCAGCCACCATCCAAATCTGCTTGACCAGCACACTTATGCAGCTAAAGTAGAGAGCTAGCTGATGTTGTCCTAGTAAAAGGAAAGGAAAGGAAAAGGAAAAGGAAAAGGAAAAGGAAAGGGAAAGGGAAAGGGAAAGGGAAAGGAAAGGAAAAGAGAAAAGAAAAAAGAAAAGAAAAGAAAAGAAAAGAAAAGAAAAGAAAAGAAAAGAAAAGAAAAGAAAAGAAAAGAAAAGAAAAGAAAAGAAAAGAAAAGAAAAGAAAAGAAAAGGAAACCAGAGGAGAGGNGAAAAGAAAAGAAAAGAAAAGAAAAGAAAAGAAAAGAAAAGAAAAGAAAAGAAAAGAAAAGAAAAGAAAAGAAAAGAAAAGAAAAGAAAAGAAAAGGAAACCAGAGGTAGAAGACATTCTGGTGTTCAATGTGGAAAGGTGATTTATCATAAATTCCCTTAACAGCACCAGAAATGTATGATCCGCACTTTGAATAAATATTTAAGACCTAAAATGGAGAGCCTGACATTGATGAGAGATCACACTTGGAAATAAATTGTCATTGCTTTTTAAATTGCTGCAGTTAAGCTATAGGAGGTTATATACAGCAGTTATATAAAGACATATATAAAGAAAAGTTCCTATGCCACCACACCAGGAGCAGTGTACGAGTTATAAAACACTTTGACTGAGATACTCTGTTCAAGGAAAACCAAATTCCTCACCCTGGGATTTCATACTGGTCATTTATACCTTGGGCAAGAAAATGGATTTATATAGGAATATATATTTATTGCTGTTATTCAAACACAGCGTTAAAAATGTGTAAAGTAGTTTTAAATCCAAATTAGAATTTAATTACCTTAAACTGTTCAATGGCAGGTCTTCTCTTCCTCTGAACAAAACCATATCCAAGATAGCATAGGTTTTAAAATGTTCTGATTAATCTACTGGTGTTCACAGAGAATATGCCAAAGTAGCCATAGTGCGCGTTGTTTAAAGAGCCCTGACAACTGGTAACTAATACCAACGCTGTGGTCACTGACTCTGGGTCCTTCCATGGCAGTAAACCCAAAAAAATCTTTCTTTCAAACTCTGTCACATTTATGTGAAAATAATCAGTAGGAGGAAGAAAACGAAACGACTATGATGAGTTCAAGACCATTTTATACAGCACACGGCATTGCAGAACCACGTAACTGTTTCTGAACACCTGGCAAATCCCTGTCAGAAGCACCACTTCTCTAATTTCTTAGACATCGTGCATACTTACAAAGTTAAAATGTGTTTCCCTCTCCAGAGCCTTAAGTCAACCCAAAGTGATGTAAAAGAAGCAATTCAAAACAGCTAACTTGTCTATGATAGATTCGCAGAATCAGAGTGGTTTGGGTTAAAAGGGATCTTAAAGATCACCCAGTTCCATCCCCCTGACATGGGCAGGGACACCTCTCACTAGACCAAGTTTTACAGTTTCACTGGAGAACCTGGGAGAGCAGCTGTGCCCCAGGATGGTGGTGAGAGACTCTGTGGTCTGGAGGGGGAAAATGTCACAATGTCGCCTACTAAATCAGTGCTTTAGAGCAAGCAGATGCTCTCCAGCTGTCTCTAAGGCAAGGTGAGTTTCCAGGGTCGTACAGAAGCCCCAGTACACGTACCTGCACGACGCATGCACCAGGTCAGATGTGCTGTGGGCACAGCTCCTTCCTGAGAATTCCCTGAACAGAACATGCGCACATGCAGGGCAGAAATCCTAAATGCATCCTTGAAAACCCAGGACAAGGCAGCTCACCGGGGCAGGAGGGGGCCCACAGGAACCAGTCACACCTCCCCTCCACAGATGTCATGGGACCTTGAGACTTGAGCTTTACCTCCTGTCCAGGCAGTGCTGGTCTGGCACGACACGTATGTTTGCTCTGTTTTCTGTCCCCAGGACCAAGACACTGCTACGTGTATTGGCAGTTGTGCTTACTGCTGTGCCCCAGCACCATTTCTCCTGGAAAGCTTTGCAGAGGAGAGAAATTAATGAGTAAAACTGCTTCCTTCTGTCTTTTAACAGAAGACAGGTTCATGCTCTCTAAGTCACCCGTGCTGCAGCCTGTTTACTATTAAAGTGCAGCCCAGGTGAGATGGAGAGCAGCACACTGAAACTCCAGTAGTGTGCACAGAAATGGAGCTTGCATATTAAAGCTTTATCAAGCATAGATACTTTATAATGTATTTAACCTGTTGCAAGGTGAAGAATATAAGTCTGGCTTTTCTTGAGGTTTCTGATAGCCATTTCTGCTCTATGATATCTCATTACTTAGCACATGAAACCAGTCTAGAAAGCCTGAAGCTGTTTCCAGGCCAGCACCTTCTGCCAGCCTTCAATCACACCAGCAAACCTGCAAGTGTCAGGATTTATTCAGGCATTGCCTGCCCCATCGTTCACTGCAAGCAGACTTTCACAAATGCGTTTTCTTTACAGCAGACTCTATTTGCACATAGCTCATTTGTAGCCATAAGCGTCTGATCCATTAAGCTTTACACTTGGGTGAGCAAACTTTCAGCCCCTCAGGGAATGGTGCTGTTTGATGCCAAGAGGCTCTGGAGCACCAGAAATCCCTCAAGCCATTCCCAGCAAGGGAGATGGAGGCTTGATTCAGTCATGCTTCCCCCACCCAGGGACAGAGCCCCATGGCACCCAGAGCCACGTTTAAAGGCTGGCTGGGGAGCTCTGAGCACTGCCAGGTTCTCCTCCAGCAGAGGCTTCCTGCAAGTCCCATCAGCCAGGCAGGCTGGAGCCCTTTGGGGAAGCCACTGATAATGAACTCCAGCTCAGGAGGTACTTGTGTTAACAGGAGCCATGGGTCTCAGAGGACTTTGAGAAAAGGTGCTGAAAGCCATTGTCCTTGTGCTGAGGCTGAGAAGCACAAGGAGCTATGGGCTAAGAAGGCTGCAGGTTACCCAAACTGAGAACTAGTCAGCGTCGGAGGTCAATTGCTACAAGACTGTCATTATGATAAAATGGGAAGCCACTAGGAACAGAATGATAACACTGGCTTCATGAAGATTTACCAAGACAGAGCATTGCCAGGAGAACCATGAATTTGGTTTTATAAACAATTTCCTTGCCCACACAAACAGAAACAAAATCTTTTCTTGATGATTTTTTGCAGTTGGGCAGAAACAGAAAACCTTTCTGTAAATGTTGAGGAGATTCTCTCTCCTCTTGCAGCTGCCCCAAGCATCAAGGGAGTTGAGATTATATCTGAGAGCAAGAAGAGGTTAAGTATTAGCAGAAAGTAAGAAGCATTGCTTTAAGAGGATGCTGCAGCCACCTGCCAGAGCAGGGGACCGACACCAGTGTTCAGCAATGTCCCCTGCAGGTCAGTGCTGCTCCTTCAGACTCCCTCCCTCGACATGAGGCACAGCTGGGACTTAACAAAATCAAGAGGACTACAGCAGAAGCAACACAGAAATGAAGGTAAGTTCCGCACACAGGAAGGTTACCGAGATCACAGGAGGTACTGAGCACTTTCTCTGGCCCCTGCTTGGCTTCTTAACCTGGATGAGTGACCTTAATAGAGCTGTAAGAGATGCAGAAGACCACCCTGGAAAACTAGAGTTACCCACTGCAGGTGAGCAGATTGGAAAGTGAGGAACTCATCCTGTGTCAGAGATGCCTGCAAACGCTTCAGTGTGCCCTGAGCACACATTTGCTGCTCTTAAACACAAAGCAGGGCAGGAGCAGGGCACAGATCTATAAAAACAAATGAAGAAATCCCACTGAGCACCAGTGCAGTTCATGGCACGAGTGGGTCCCATGGGAGGAGAAGCATGGGCAGCAGGTGGCTGGGATGCTGTGGGCAGGCTCTGGCAGCCGGGCAGAAGGGCTGCTGCAAAGGCAGAGCTCCAGCAGCTGCAGGCATTGACAGAGCTCTGCAGAGCACAAAGCTCATCTGAAGGCAGGAGGAGAGAAATGAAAACAGGAATCAATTACAGGCAAACAGATAAAGCTCATACCTGCCACAAATGAAAGAAAATTGAAAAACAGTCACAGCCTTCAATAGTAATAAAAAGAAAATGGTTTGGTCTGTGGGTGAGAGGCTGAGAGCAGACCTTGCAGAAGTCTGCAAGGAGAAGGCAGGGCTGCTTGACTTTACTCTCTGCAGGAGAACAGATGTGCTGTGGGTAAGCTCACCTGCAATTCTCAGTGAATCCTTTTGAATGTCATGATGAACAGCCCCCCGTTAGAGAAGTGAAACAAAAACTCAAATGCAATAAACTAAAAATGCAGTGAATTCTTTGCCAGCATCATCTAAAGCACTGGAGGAAATTTGGAAAGATAATTCTTCATAGCAAATTGGGAGGCAGATACATAAAAGATCAGACAGCACAAAACTAGTGGTAGGATCCATCTGATGAGATGATGATGACTACATCTGAGTTAACCATCCCAGGCACACTGTGCACTCACTAGATGGTTTTCACAGGGACAAGGTGCCTATGTCATTCTGTCTTTCTCTCCGCTGTGAGCAGTGGGAAGTGTATGCAAAGGAGATGGGATACATGAGTTATGGGAAAAAATAGTTGTTACATTTTATAAGGTGAGCAATAGGATGGTATCAGAGAAGCTACAGTGCAAGATACCACAGGCGGCAGAGTTGAGGTTTCCTGATTCACCTGTAGCTCTCTGTGTGACCTTAATAACTTCCTCTCCAAAGAGTTTCTAGACAAGGCTGCCCGTGGCACAGGCAGGCACATATGTCTGTGCTGGTTAGAGGGTGATTGACAGTGAATAATTAAAGTGCTGCAACTGTTCTCCAGATACTTCACTGACTGATAGACAGGCAGAGATGTGTGTCTATGTGACAGAGCACGAGGTAATTATGTACACCTTGGTCTTCACATTTTCTGCTTTCGGCTGCTTGGCAGCTCCTCGAGTTGTCCGTGTCTGTGGCTGGATTTTAATCACTGTGAAATCGCTCCACAGGACTTGTGCTTCGGAGCGCTTTGTCAACACCAAAAATAAATATTGTTTCCACAGGGACTCCAGCTGGCCTCTAATTAGCTTTCAGAATATATATTAAGGTGTTAATGTGCTGTCCAATGATGAAAGCCACCATCCCGTCAGCTTCCCGCAGATCAATACAACTGTATGATATGAAATATCCACCAATTTATCTTCCTGGCAAATGAATCAATATGGCAATTTTAATGGGGCCAGTCCTTAAATGAATGTTATCAGTCCTGAAGAAGACTCAAACCCAAACAAAACCAGTTAAATACATTCAAGTGACATTTTTCAGCAGTTGCAAACTTCTTTCTGGTACTTCTCATTGCAGAGAAACGACACTTGTACAACCACTAGCAATACCACTAGCATAGCTAATCACTGATCTGAGCTTCAAGCTATAGCATTACATCCAAAGCCATCTTTATTTTTCTGGGGAGCTATCTCCCAGTGCTGCCTTGGCGCTGAGGAAATCTGTATGCAGTACCAGGAAAAAACACAAAGATCATAAAAATGTGCATTTGCCCCCAATCTCTCTGCTGTGTCATATTTCTGATAGGACAGTGGCTATTATGTTCACTTCTTCAGATGTCCCATGTATTTCATGATCATCTAAGCAGCATCTGAAACTCCTTGGAGCCATGTTTGCTGCATTTCTGCTTCATTTTGAGACTCACTTGGGGCTGTTTCACAACCAGGAACAACCCAAGTTTTGCTTACATGATGGTGGGGGATGCCTGTGCCCCAGGGAAGCAGACATGAGCTCCAGCAGAGGAGAGCCTTGCTCTCAGAGCTAACCCCCCCCGGACACACAATCAAGGATCAAACAAGAGGTTGTTGCCCCATGAAAAAAAATCTCATGGAAGTGCTTCTACACAGTAAGGGAAAATCCTGGAAAAATCTCTCAAAAGCCCTAAAAATGGATCACGACTCAGCTCAGCTGAACTGACAGAGCTACAAAATGCTACAAGAGCATCTCGGCTGTGTCAGGGCCTGTTATCGCCTGCTATAAAGCACTTGTCAAACCAGAAGAAAAGCTGAGACAACGGCAGATTTCTCATATCACTGGTGAGAACACATTTGCATTACTGCTCGCAATAAATGATCATTAGAATGAAGTGTTTGAATATATGCTGAGAAGCAGCAGCAAGCTCGCAGGCAGGGTAAGAACACTGCAGATCACCCCAAACCAGAGGGCTTCAAAGTACCCAAAGCCCAGCATTCACCACAGGGCATCTCTTTCCCCACCTCCCCCTGCTCCCAGGCAATGTCCATCTGTTTTGATTTCCAGTCCCTTCATCTGAAGACTCACAAAGTTTTACTCACATTTCACAGTAACGTACTGAGCAGACAAATCCAGAGCAGGTCTAAACCAACACAACTCCATCGGGGCACTGGTAGTAGCCACCAGGTATGTTTCTGGACAGAGAAGGGACAGCACAGAAGTCTCTTGGTCCAGGCAAGCAGGGGTTGTCCTCTTGTGAATCTTTCAAAAAGGCCTTTCCTCCTAGGCTACTCCTGGAAATACCCCTCTGGGGCCATGGCCACTGGTGCACTTGTCCTGCACATTTCTTCTAGGCAGCGGATGGCCCAGAAGCTGCCTGCCTGGATCCGAGTCTTGAGTTTGGCAGAGCCTTTCCTATGTTTAATAAATAATTAAGACCAGAGCCAGAGCAGGGATTAGGATGGGTTTTCACATCTGAGCTCAGCTTTTGCAGACGCAAAATTAGTCCCTTGTCTCCTTCCAAGAGTTGCTGCATCCTTGTTTTGCCAGCTACCAACTTCAATGACAAACCTGTTGTTTGCTTCAGGATAGAAAGCAAAATGAACTTGGGAGTGTGCTCAGGGGCTACGTTCGATGCTAATGCATGCTGCTATTGCCTACAGTAGCTGCAGAGCAAGGTCCTGTCTTGAATATTTTCAGTCCATAATCAAATCTGTTTCATAGACAAAGGAACTTTCTGTTTTCTCTCCTGAATATGGGGTACCTTTGAATAGTTTCTAGTCTATAACATTACAATGAATTATAACCCCATCATGACACTATGTAATTATTTCTGCTGTTGAATTGCACATGTATCAATCAAGTGCAAATTCCTGAAAGAATAACAGATACAGAAACTGATCCTAAACAAAAGGTACACACAGGTAAAAAAAACAGTCACCTTCACAGTTTCATTTACATCCATACAGTTATGGCCAAGTACAGTTTCATTTACATCCATACAGGACACAGACAAGTACTTTTGCCTCCTTCAAAAATCATTTCTCCACCAAACTCAGAAAATGCTTGTGCAAGGCCACCAACCAAGTGAGGGATGAAAAAGCAATCAGTGGTGTCCTGCTAATTCACAGATTTACTTCTGTCACTGGCTGATTGCTGCTGAATTCTTGCAAAGCTATGAGAAACTTACAGAAAGCGTGTTTCAGCACACAGCCTGACCTGAGTGCACTTACCTCCCGACGCTCAATTCCCACAGCACACAGTTTTCTTTCCAATAGCCCTTGTACAGCCACGTGGCTGTTGCTGCTGCTCAGACCAACATATTAAAACGAGAAGTGTTACTCAAGCAGAACTCGGTTTATGAAATAGATTATTATTTATAAGCCATGCAGGAAAAAAAAAAAAAAAAAAAAAAAAAAAA
>NDXB01002859.1:0-68108 GCA_002631895.1 Agapornis roseicollis
TCCTTTGATAAGCTGTATGGTGCTGGGTGTTCTGTCCAAGTCACATAAACCATCTCCTACACTCCCTGGCAGAGCATGAGACTCAGAAAGTCCTTGGTCACTGTTCCCAGGCTGAAAGTCAGAACCACAGCACTGCACCAGCTACTAAGAAGGAGAAAAATTACTGCTGCTGCTGAACCCAGGACACAGGGGCAGCTACTGGGCAGGCGGGGTGTCTGACCCCAGCTGGCAGAATGATCCAAACTACACATATATATTCATACATCCACACTAACTGACCATTGTCCTGCTCAGACAGAAAGAGCAGCAGCATGAGGCCATTGGTGTTTTCTGTGTTCGTGAGAGTGCTCTGTGAGTCTGCAATCTGTGTGGCCAGCAGTATATGTATGCATTTATGTGGTGGGTATGTGTGACTTGGGTGTGTGTGCCTCCAGGGAATACATTCTCAGCCTGGCTACTGGTAGGACCTGGGGTATGGAGCTGCCCTAGCCTCAATTCAACTGGGCTGCTGGGTCCAGCTTTCCCTAACAATGAGCATCACAGCTGACATTACAACATCTTCAGATAAGGATGTGAGCTACCATCTCTGGTAGCCCAGTGTCACTGCCTCAGAAGAAAAGGCTGAAGAGAGAAGGAAAGTGAAAACACAGCTATAAATCCCAAACTGCAGTAGCAGCTGCATCCATTAGCCAGGAGCCTGTCTGATCTGTGCATTTCATAGCCCCTTTTCCCTTCCGTTCACCTCCATCTGCATCCTAGAAAGCTCCTGTCTTCATAAAGGGAAATGTGTAAGGAAGGACTTTCTTCTTGCCTGTTCAAACCTAATCTGTGATCAAACCAAGCCACCAGAGTCAGATGCCTTTCCAGGGATGAACTTTCACACAATCCTGGAAGCAATTTTCTAGTTCTGTGGTTGTTGAGAATAAAAAATTAATGCAGCTTGCTCCGTGTAGGAGCATCAGTCATGTGCTGTGTGTACACTCGATTCAAAGGGTCATAGAAATTAGAGACTGGGAAGCCCAGGGGAGAGAGCTGCTCCAGCTAAGGAGCTTTGCAAAGTTGCTCTCTGCATTGCATTAAAGAGAGGAAGAGCTTTGGGTATTCCTGAACTGTCATGTCACCCTTGTTTTCTTGTCACCTTCTTACTGAAACAGAGGTGTGGACACTGTCTTTCCCAGAGAAAATAGGGTATTAATTTTAATGAGCAAGCAATGTGTGTGCTGTTGAGGAAAAAGCTCAAATTAAAACGTTATTATTATGGAATCAAACACGGGCCTTTCACAGTGACATTTAAAGAGCCATGTCCTTATTTCTGGTTAAAAACTGCACTGAGCTGGCTTAAGATCCATCAACATTCCTGTCTGAGGATCTGACCCAGGTTAGATATATTTGATTCAATTCTCAGGCTATTATATACTCTTTCATTATGGATCTAGTCTTAATGCCAATCAAATGGCATTGGAAAAGCTCCAAATGGCTTTGGCTAAGTAGGACTGTGCCCATTCAGACCATGTGCTTAAGGTCAGTGCTTGCTTTTGGTTATAAATCTGGCAGATTGTCACTGAAATCAATTGAGATATCCCTGATTTATAGAGATGACATTGGCTGCAGCAATTGACACTGCAAGAATCTGTCTGTGGCCTCAACTCAGCCCAGAGCTCCTGGAAAACTCACACAGATGCTGAAATCAGTGCACAACAGGACTTCTTGTCTAGTTATCTTTTGACTCTCATTTGAATTCTTTTTGGGTTAATTTGCTAACTAAACAGCCATCGTATGCAGTGATTCTAGGCTGGAACATCATGATGTGATTGAAAAGTGTCATGTTTGCTGTAAAATTATTGCCAGATGTTTGTCGAACCCCATGCAAATGGGGCAGCAACAGGAAGTGTAATCCTTCACTTTGTTTTCCCAGCTGAGGATCCATGAAAATATCCCTGTATTTCTTGCCCCGTGGCATGGCTGTGTTGTTCCTGTCATCCCACACCCTCATTGAGTCTCTGCAGACACTAGCAGCGACTTCAGATGTTCCCTCATCTCATGATCTTCCATTCATTTTATCCTTCCTTCTTTTTAACGGTTTCCTTTCCTTTTCTTCCTTCTGACACCAAAGTTCCTGTGTTAGACTCTCTTTTTTATAACACTTCTTCAAGCATCTGAGTAAAGGGGAAGTCAAGATCCTGCCAAACACTGATACATTTTGGCAGTTAAAGTGGCCAATAGCCATGTGCTTGCCTGCTCCCCTCCCAGCAAGGCTATCCTAAAGTCACCTCTGATGCACCAGAATTTCATACTTTTGTATGTCCATGGTATGTTTGTTTAATTTTTATAAAGAAAACAGGGTGGGCTTTTGGCAAGAGCAGCATAATGAAGATGCCAGCCCATTTGCGCTTCTCGTTTTCCCCATAAAGAACAATTCATCCTATCTTTACCAATATACAAAGTAATGTTAAGCCAAACTCACCAGTAAAACACAAGGAATACTGAAACATGCTAAATTCTCCTATCACAACCACACTTTTGGAAAATCTCTCCAGTACTGTAGAGGTTTTTCCATGGTTCTGGTTGGTCCTGTATGGTACAGTGCAATGCTGTACAGATATACTCAAGCCACACACCAGCTCTGATACTGAAAGCAGGCTAACCATGCTAATGAAGCCTTCCAACAAGGGAATTAGCCCTCCTGAAAAGCAGGATGAACCACACAGGAAAGCCTGGTGGTCTCATTCAGAACTGTTGCAGTTTCTTTATGTGTTATTGCACTACTCTGTTGACTTACAAGCTTCATTTATTCCTCTGGAATTAATGCAACAGCATGCAGTTACTATGGTGATGTAGGCTACTTAACTATCTTAGGCTACATCCATACTCATGTGTAAGCTGGTTTCTGCTGTGCCTGAAGTCTGCTGGCTCCTGGCTACAACCAGACTGCAAGCCAACGTGTAAGAATGGCTGGATGATCAGGAAATGTGAATATAGCTTAGAGGCATTTGCTCTTCTGTAGCTACAGACTTGTTTGGGTGTCTTTATGCTCCATGTACATATAGGGGACAAGAAGAAATGACCCATGTCTCCCCACTTCATTGCTGTTTTCATTTGGCCTGCCTTAAACACAGAAGATAGGTCTACTTCTGAGTTATTCTCTTGACTGCAATAGGCAAGACTTCAGAGTAGGTGGAAGGAGATAAGAAGATGCTCAAAGTCTCTGAAATACCCTGGATGCTGGAACACCTCCTATCTCCAGGGCTTCAGGGGATTTAACATATCAGTATTCACAGTGGTCTTCTGCACAAAGGGCTCAATTTGTAATGACCATAACCAAGTAGAGGACTTCCAGGAGCTTTAACGATTTGTCTGTAGCTAGGAAAAGGGTGAACATAATCAAAACCATGATTTGCTGTGAGTTGCCCACTCAGCTGTTGATGGTGTTTGGCTTTACTGTGCTGCTTGTTCCTAATCTCAGAAGCCTCAGACACCTGAACATTGCCATGGCAATTTTATCCACCCTTTCTTCAGAAATAAATCTCTGTGTCCATTGATGGCTCACTCAGCAGATTTGCTTGCCTGGTGCAGCTCACAAAGCTGTGCTGTAGCATATTATGGAAAAGAACACAGGTAGTTCTGACAGAGCTCTGACACACTATAAATGAGTGGTCTCTCTGCTAGGTTGGCACAGAAATGTTTACTTTGCTCAGAGATTAGAGAACATCTGTAGAGCCTTACACAGGAGACCTCATAGCAGCCTTCCAGTGTCTGAGGGGGGCCTGTAGGGATGCTGGGGAGAGACTCTTCATTAAGGACTGTAGTGACAGGACAAGGGGGAACGGGTTCAAACTTAAACAGGGGAGGTTTAGATTGGATCTAAGGAAGAAATTCTTTCCTGTGAGGGTGATGAGGCACTGGAATGGGTTGCCCAAGGAAGTTGTGAGTGCTCCATCCGTGACAGTGTTTAAGGCCAGGTTGGACAAAGCCTTGGGTGGCATGGTTATTGTGAGGTGTCCCTGCTTATGGCAGGGGGGTTGGAACTGGATGATCTTATGGTCCTTTCCAACCNTCATCCATGACAGTGTTTAAGGCCAGGTTGGACAAAGCCTTGGGTGGCATGGATTAGTGTGAGGTGTCCCTGCTTATGGCAGGGGGGTTGGAACTGGATGATCTTATGGTCCTTTCCAACCCTAACTATTCTATGATTCTATGTGTTGCTTCACAGCAGGCTGTTTGCAGAAGCACTCTGTCATTACCAGACTACTCTGTGTGCAGCTGCCTGGTGCCCAGAGAAGGAAAGAGGTGGGGCTCGTTGCACCATTGCTGTTGCTGTTACTGTGCTCAGTTCTGAGCCCCTCACTGTAAGAAAGACATTGAATTGTATTGAGAGAAACGCTACGAAGCTGGTGAAGGATCTGGAGGTGTGATGAGGAATGACTGAGGGACCTGGGGGTGTTTAGCCTGGAGAAGAGAAGGCTCAGGGTGTTGCTCTCTAGGACTACCTCAAAGGAGGATGGAGCAAGGTGGGGTTGGTCTCTTCTCCTTGGTCTCTTCTCCTAAGTAACAAGGAATAGGACAAGAGGAAACAGTCTCAAGCTGCACCAGGAGAGGTTTAGATTGGAGATTAGGAACAATTTCTTTCCCAAAAGGGTGATCAGGCATTGGAACAGGCTGCCCAGAGCAGTGATGAAGTCACCATCCCTACAGGTATTTAAAAGTTGTGTAGTGGTGGACTTGGCAATGTTAGGTTAACAGTTGGGTTTGATGATCTTAGTGGTCTTTTCCAACCTAAACAATTCAATGATTCTATAATGGATTTGGATGCCTAAGTCATTGGTCATCTTCCAATGATGACCATTTCTTTCTGTATTTGTAGGCATTAAATAACTTTGAAAAGTACAACTGAAATTTTTGATTGTATTTGAGGACTTCATCACTGGAGGACTGCATCTTTGGATGTTTTTCCAATTCCCAATGAGTCTAAAACTCTTCAGATGCTCTCCAACATGCAGTACAGAGAGCAGAGGAGTCTGCGAGTTACAGAAACAGCTCTCTGTGGAGACCCATGAGGATGACAAAATGCTTATCCGTGGTTATGGGGAGGAAGAGAAATGAGCAGCTTGAGCTGTTTTGAAGGTGTTTCTTCAAGATGGGACAGGGGTAAGGAAGTGGAAAGCCTGCAAAACGGAACACATCAAGCTCTCCAGCTACATCAAGCCAGCAACTTCAGGATAAATTCTCAGATTGTGTTAACCAGTCTAAAGCACAGGGATCATGCAACAACAAGCCCTCTGGGACTCACACTGATGTATCTGAGCCTTCAGCTCTGTCACACCTCTGCGTTTTGAACTGAACTGATTACCGTGAAACCTCTCCTTGTGCAGGATGGAACACACCCCGCTGGTTAAGATGCTGTGCTCCCTCACACAGGCTTCCCTCTTACAGAATCATAGAATGGTTTGGGTTGGAAAGGACCTCAAGATCACCCAGTTCCGACCTCCTGCCATGGGCAGGGACACCTCACACTAAACCATGTCACCCAAGATTCTGCCCAACCTGGCCTTGAACACTGCCAGGAATGGCACTCCAGCCAATAGCTATTCCAGCAGCTCCAGTCAATGAGCTGGCTTCATTTGGAGCTTGGGTCAGATGCTTCTATACAAACGCCCGTAGCATGGGGAACAAACAAGAGGAATTAGAGATTCATTTGTATGCCATTTAAGCTGAAGGAACCTGGTGCTGTTACTGTGAACTGTAAATCGCCAGCACTCACGCCACAGCACAGCCCTTCCCAATGTGTCAGCAAAAGAACCCAAGGAGATAGGAATGAGATCTGAGCTAAGATTTATAAAGTTCATTAGGCAGTCCCTTTGGCAGTACAGATGCATTGAAACAGGAAAGGAATTTGCTCTTTTCTCTAGTACACAGCAGTGACTTCTGTCTCACTGAAATGTAATACAGGTAACTGCCCGGTTCAGGGTGTTTGCCTGCTCCCAGCACTGCAGAGCAGGAGTTGCAGCTGTATTTTACTGCTTAGGCAAACAAAGCAAAATAAATGTTCCCCCAAAATAAATAATAAGCAGAAGACTGGATGTCCAGGCAAAAAAACCCCATCCTGTGTGAGCATGCAATGCTTCTCCCCTTATCTCTGTATGTCCATATTGTCTCAGAGTGAGTTGCACAAGCTCCAGCTCATGTCACTAGTACAATGAATTAGGTAACTGTGGCTTTTCGTGCACAGCGACCAGTCCAAGCCACCCATGTCAGAAAAGAAAACAAGTGAGGGTTTGGTTATTAACAATGCTTCAAAGCCATGAAAGCCTGAACTTAAATGGAAATGCTCCTTTTTAAGGTGAGGGAAGTTGGCTACAGCTAGAAGGCAAAGTATTCGAAACCCAGATCCAAGCAGTCCTAAAGCTTTCTCAAGGCTGATAGGACTGTGATGCTTGAGAAACCAAGTATGTCTGAGGAGCCTGAGGCAGTGAAAATGTAGCTGGTAGCAAGCATTAGGCAGGGCAAAAAGAAGAGTGATACTGGGAGTAAGAGGGTCATCATCACTGAACTCCTGCATAATTCTGTGACTGTCTAATGCACACCAGTGTTTCACCAGTGTTCCCCATATCAAGCCTATGGCTCATGACTAAGCAAGCATCTTTTTAGAATGGCACAGAGACAACTCAAACTCTAAGCCTTGGGTAAAGATGTCAAGTGATGGATAACATCCCACTGCCCTCAGGAAGATGTTAGAAGGTGAGCTTGGCTTTGGCCTGGATAAAACTCTCAACCCACTGCTCTCATGTCCTAATTAGGATCAACCACCTTTTGGCACAAAAATCAGCCTGATTCCTGGAAGAGAAGATCACAGGCCTTGAACTTGTCCAGAAGTTATGCTGTTAGTTGAAGTCTCTTAGCCAAGAGAAAAGACTTCAAGTATGCAATGCACCCCAGCCCTAAGGAGTTAATCCTCCTTGAGGAGGATGTTCCAGAGCAGAGGAGGAAAAGAGGAGACAGCATGGTCTCTAAGGGGAGCAGCTAATGGCATCCTATCGGGGCTGCTAGCTGCTGAATCACTGTCAGTATCAAAGGTGGAACAAAAACTTCTCCATGAGTATTTTGACCTTTTGGTGAGCTTTTGTTCTCCTTTTTCTGAAGAACTTTCAAGTCTCACCAGGGCAAGGTGGAGTGTTATAACCAGTATTCAAAGACACTTTAAGTACTGAGTAACATGAGTCAGAATCCAGCCTCTGTCCCAAGGGCAGGTCTAGCTAGCAGCGTACATCCTGATTCGTCCTACTTACTCATTACCCTTGTTGTGACCATCTTTCACTTTATATTTCACCTATATTTATGTTGTAAATATACTCAGATTCTCTTCCCAGACACTGGCCATCACTGGGTAAGGTGAAGGTGTGATTGTACATAGGGTTAGAGTTAGGGTTTTGGAGCTGTGCCTCCAACACCTACACCCATACCTGCACAAGGGAGTGTGCAAAAAGGGTGGATTAAGGTGATTTCCAAGACAAAATGAGATTTGGCTGGCAGGATCTGTGAGGTACTCTGCTTTGTCTGACAGGGTTTCTGTTTCCCAGCTAGAAGCTAAGCATCTGAAGTCTCTCCTTAGACCCTCAACATGCTGTGATAGGCAGGCACAGGGCACTGCCTGCTCAAAGTGAGCTCTGCAGCACTGCACAGGGTGATCAGTCAGCACACATAGATTCAAAATAGTAGCAAGGTTTGGGAATCAACCTGCATTGGGGCAGTCTTGCAGTGGAATGGGGAGGGAGCTTTGCTGTGTGTTGGTTTTTCTCTTGGGTTTAATGTAGCCCAATACACTCAAGGCAGTCTCACTGATTTTTACAATAATGCCAGAATCAAAATGGGTGAACTAAAAAAATAAATGTCCAAATCAATGTTAAAATAACTCTGCCTTCAATGTTATAATAAATATTGGAAAAATCTGATTTGTCTCCTGCTTTTCTGAACCTTCAGGGCACATTCAGTACATGTGCTTATGAAAACTAGAAAAAGCTTATATAAATAAAATACAATTAATATACTATTACATATATTATTGGATAAATACAAAATTTAAATACATAAATCTAAACATAAATCCTAAAAGCAGACATTCTGTTTTTCTAAATTATGAGATATTGTACCAGCTTTTCCTGGGATAGTGTTAATTTTCTTCCTAGTAGCTTGTATACCACTGTGTTTTGGATTTGTGCTGGAAACAGTGTTGATAACACAGAGATGTTTCAGTTGTTGCTGAGCAGCACTTACGCAGAGCCAAAGCCTTTCCTGCTCCTCACCTCACCAGTGAGCAGGCTGGGGGTACACAATGTGCTGGGAGGGGACACAGCCAGGACAGCTGACCCCAACTGACCTAAGGGATATTCCAGACCGTACAATGCCATGCTCAGCAGTAAGAGCTGAGGGAAGAATGAGGAAGAGGGGACATTTGGATTGATGGTGTTTGTCTTCCCACATCACCATTACACATGATGGAGCCCTGCTTTCCTGGAGGTGGCTGAACACCTGCCTGCAATGGGAAATGGTGAACAAATTCCTTGTTTTGTTTTTCTTGGGCATTTAACTTTCACTTTACCTATTAAACTGCCTTCATCTCAACCCACAAGTCTTCTCACTTTTACCCTTCTGATTCTCTCTCCATCATCCTGTGAGGGGCTGAGCTGCCTACCAGGGTTAAACCACAACACCCCCAAATCATCTATTTCCAGGAATGGGGGATTCTTGTGAAACACTGATGAGAAGCCCAAGATAGACAGGTTTATGACCTGTTCGCTCAAATAGTGGCAGTGATTTCTCTTCAGATTTTGTTGTAGGTGAAGACAGCACAGACCAGTTCTAAAACTGCCACACAAATTCTGCCTGTTACATCAGTAATGTGAATGTTGAGTATTCAGAAATGACAATTCAGCTTCCTAAAGCTGAGCATTAGAAAGTAAAAGCTAAAATAGTATTATATGATTATACTATTTATTCCAAAAGTCCTGGGGTAACCGGTGTATGCAGTGACATCCACAAATCCAGTGTCAGAGTTACAAATTAAGCTCCATAGTCTTTAAGTTGCAGAAGCACACTCAGGCTCTGCATATGCTACCTTGGGAGATGAAGATCCATCTGAAAAAAAGTCTATAAATTTGAAAAATAACTCTCATAAAAACTAATGTGATTTATGTAAGCACATTAAGGGGAAAATACCCTGAACAGTTGGTTTAAGTGCTCAGACTTTCTAAACTTAATATTTCCATATGGTTCCATTGTAATTTTAGATTTTTTAGTGGCTTCATACCCTTCTTTGTTAAATTTGAGAAACAAATCAAGGTACCAGCACAAAGAAATTAAGGAACAAGGATGCCTGCAATGGGTGTTTGATTGTCCCCACATGAAGCAATGATTCTTTCTACACATTCCCCTAATCCCCTAGGAAACATTATTCCAATTGTCACAGGGTTGTTTGTGTGATGTTGTGAACAGATGATTATAAAAATCCTCTGATATAAATAGCAGGAAAATAAGGGAAGAAATGAAACCCCTCCATTTGATTCCTTTCTTTCTAATGCAGGATTATATTAGCTAAGTAAAGATTAGTTTCAAAATACCAGACATGGTTTGAATTCTTATAGAATTATTTCATGTCTCCAGCACTTCCACATTTATCCCACAAGGGTTTCAGGTTTGCTTAGTCTTTACTACCCCTGCAATGAACCACCACTAAAAATACTTGTTCTATTTGTAGTTCTCAAACTGGTTTATGTGTCCTTTTTTTAACTAAAGGTATGAAATGCTTTGAAAATGATTATTTAAACCCATTGCATGACCAGCAGGTTGAATGTGATCCTGCCCCTTTGCTCTGCTCTTGTGAGATCTCACTTGGAGTATTGTGTGCAGTTCTGGTGTCCTCAACATAAAAAGGACATGGAGCTGTTGGAACAAGTCCAGAGGATGGCCACGAGGATGATCAGGGGACTGGAGCATCTCCCATATGAAGACAGGCTTGGAAAGTTGGAGCTGTTCAGCCTGGGGAAGAGAAGGCTGTGTGGAGACCTCCTAGCAGCTTTCCAGTATCTGAAGGGGGCCTATAGGGATGCTGTGGAGGGGCTCTTCATTAGGGACTGTAGTGACAGGACAAGGGGGAACGGGTTCAAACTTAAAGAGGAGAGGTTTAGATTGGATCTAAGGAAGAAATTCTTTCCTGTGAGGGTGGTGAAGCACTGGAATGGGTTGTCCAGGGAGGTTGTGAGTGCTTCATCCCTGGCAGTGTTCAAGGCCAGGTTGGATGAAGCCTTGGATGGCACGGTTTAGTGTGAGGTGTCCCTGTTTATGGCAGGGGGGTTGGAACTGGATGATCTTAAGGTCCTTTCCAACCCTGATATTCTATGATTCTATGATTGTGTGGACCTTCTCAAATCAATGGAATCCCACATTATACAGATTTAACTTAAATACTGATTCCTAACAACTAAAACTAAATGGATATAAATCACTTCTAGACTAATGTGGAGGGAGATGGAGGGGCATTTTGTGGTCATGTTGGCTCACTGACTGCAACAGTGTGCAGCAAAATTTAACAATAAGAATAAATTCCTTGGAGGAATCTCTTTTCTACCACAGTTTATTCTTGCTTTCTTCAAAAGAAAGCCATGGTATGAGCATGTGAGAAGGGAACATCACAAACAGCCAGTACGATCTGCCTTCATGATCCTTATTGGACCACGTTATAGGTAAAGATGAGATTGATGTGAGATGACACAGCAAGTGTAGGCTGAAACTCAGTTCTCTAACACAGCCTGTACATCTGTGGGGGCACAGCCACGGGTAAGAAAAAGTGGCAACACTTGCCCAAAAGGGTATTTTTCTGAAAGTGTCTTCAGTCACAGCTAGTAAATGTGGTGGAGTGAGAAGACAGGGATGGAGGGAGAGTGGGCAAGATAGAAGAGAGGGGTTTTAGGGCATGCCTGCTTGTTCCTACAGTTTGTGGTAGAAGATCCCCGAAGGGAACAGCAGGACTCTAATGGGAAAACTTCTAATTTCTCCCAGCCAGAAGGACATGCACATTCCTACTCAGCCATGCCTGCTACCCAGGCGAATAAGCATAGAATCATAGAATGTTGGAAACGACCTTAAGATCATCCAGTTCCAACACCCCTGCCATGGGCAGAGACACCTCAGACTAGACCAGGCTGCCCAAGGCTGTGCTCAGCCTGGCCTTGAACACTGCCAGGGATGCAGCATTTACCACTTCTTTGGGCAGCCTGTTCCAGTGCCTCAGCACCCTCACAGTAAAGAACTCCTTCTGTCTAACCTGAACTTCCCCTGTTTAAGCTTGAACCCATCACCTCTTGTCTATCGCCTTAGTTATTGATGAAGAAATATATAAACATATTCTACCGATGATATTTATCCCATGAGAGCATTACAACCAGCCACGCCTGAAACAGGGATTAGGTGTTGGGCAAGAGAAAGGATTTTTATTACAATTCCTTTCCTTTGGACCTAATAAACCAACACTTAAACACGCTTTATATAGATCATATGAAAGGGGATCTGCCCATATGCATGAATCCTTTTGTTGCAGAGATTGTGTAATTCGTAGCCTGTCTTCAAGTGGCAGAGAAAAAAAGCCATCAAGAATGGGTTCATTTCTCTCTGCTTTATAACTCAACAGATGCGAGTATTTGTTTAAAAATAAAACATCTGGCAGCTGTCTGGCTGGGCTGGTGGCTGAGCCTGGTATGATTAGACACAGCTCAATGGCTAATGCTGGAAACCAAGACGGATGGAAGGAGCTGAAGTCTATGATGCTGCAGGGGTTGTTAAGTGTCAGAAAAATGGAGAACAGATATGGAACAAAAATATCCAGATTAACAGTGGCATCATCTGGTCTTTTTCCAGGGGGATCATAATTATTAAGGTGTTTCCTCATCAGGGCCACATGCATCTCATTAACAAGGTACAATCAATAGAAAGTATTACATATTGGAATCCAGCCATATCTCCCTAACCAGATTTTCAGAGAACTGTCAGTGTTCTCTCCCAGTATTTATAGTGAGGTCTTCTCATATTTAGGCGTTAGTATCATACATTTGCTGGAGATGCTGCAAAGTCTTATCAGTGTGATATGTAGAGAAGGAAGGCAAGAAAATGATTCAAACCTGTGAAAATTACTTAGTTGAAGATTAAGATTCAGAGGTCTATAATGCAGACAGTGACATAAAAGCCAGTGAGCCCAGGCATCCTTGATTGTTGCTGGAGAGAAATAGGCAAGCTGAAAGGGACATTTATCTGCTCTGTTTTAAGCATACACTTTGAGATGAACTTCACCCTGGAAGGACTCATTTCTCTGTGCTAACTCTAAAGAGATGGTGACTACTGCTGTATAGCCATCTGTTGGGTAGAAGTTCACATCTGGTCAGATATATCCCATGTGAGAGATTGGAAAAACTCAATTTATTTAATTAATCCTAAGCAGATCATGGTGCTAACTTGATTACAGCATGGAGGACTTTCAAATGAAGACAATTCTGTTTCCAATGGGCATTGTTATCCAGCAGAGAGAAGCAAGAATTAATAGCTATAGGCTGAAACCAGATGCATGTAAGGAAAATACAAAGTGAGGGGTTTTGTGCAATATGCAACATCAAGCTACATTTCCTTATACAATGAGGTATAGGTCTGCTTCATTAAGGTAGGTTGTTTTCTCATACAGGAAACCATATAAAATATTCCATGGGAATGCATCAAATCCCATGTGTGAACTTAGGAGAATTCATTCTCCCTTCTCCTCTGGAGGCTTTCTTACCTCTTTTGTCTTCTTGTATGATAGTAACATTATTTTAATTTACAGCCTGAATACATCCACCTGCAGCTGATACCCCTTCTTCCTTCAGCTGCAATATATTCTCCCCTTCCCTGACATTCACTTCCCAATCAATCAACAGCAATGGGATTCCCCCTCAGCTTTAATTTTGCAAGGCTGAGCAAATCTTATTTGCCCATTTCATGGCTTCATCCTGTTGGCAGCTGAGTCATATTGTATCTTTCCCCTCCTGCACTGGAAGCAAATAAAGAGTTCTTATCTTAAGGCAGATGGGTTTATTCATTCCTAAGGGTGAGGCTCACCTCATTTACCTTGGTCTAAAGTGATAACTCCCTCAAATCTGCTACTTGCTTTCCAGATGTGAAGCAGGTAACCTTCCAGCCCAGGTAACTCTTCCTATGTACCCAAGAGCTGTGTTTTAGCTGGATACCTCCTCTTCCTGAGTGATAGGCTTATCTTTTAGCTTGACTTGGGTGACAAGAGACTCTTCTGCCTCTGTGATGGCATGGGGAAGTGCTATGCAGCATTTTAAACTACACTGGACATGCTCCCTACTTGGAGAGAGATCTATTTCTGCACACTGGTTGCATGCAGAACCTTGTAGAACAGTTGAGCTGCTGCAGTGGTGAAAGTGAGCACTTCAACACCAGTGCATTCAATGAGATGGTAGGAGATTGGGAAAAATGTGAACATTCCCATACCCTCTGAAAAAGCTGCTTTGAATCCACTATTACGTAAAGCACCAAAAGCTCTGTTTGTAACTTCTAATAGATCATGTTCAGCACACATGGACTTTGGAGCAGCGGTCTCATTCCACTGTTAGCTTCTAAGAAAACAGCCTGAGCAGCACCATTTCAACTGCTTCCTCAAACACCAGGTAAGCACACTCTACTACATTAGTCTTTTCCTGAGAATCGCTTCTGGTCTCAAATCAATTTACAAATTAATCTGGTTTAATCTCTCTTTGGTAAACATAGGTTTGCCTTTCATCCCATTTTGTATTTACCTCCAGATCTTAACTTCATTCTTTCTCCTCAATCTACTTTAAGTAATCACACTCTACTGTGCTTAGATTAGCTCTTCTCTGGTTTTCTAAATCACTTCATTTTTCCACCCAATTTCTCAGACGTAGGTTATGTTCAGAATGTAGCACCTATCTGGTGTACAGAAAGACCATTTTCGAGTCTTTGAAATCTTTTGTCCAGCTCTCATCTCTAATCATTAAAGCAATTCCTAAGCTTACCCAACTTTGCTCCTCTGCAGTCAGGGAACTATATTTGTAGTCTTGCTTTTGTTTATCTTTCCCTGCAACATAAGTGGAGAAAAAAAATCATGATCAGTTACTCCAAAAGCCTTCTGCTGATGACAAACTCTGCTCTAATCACCGATGTCTTAATACCAGGCCTAAAATAGCCATCACAGCTGACTTAGTGCTGCTTTAGCGAAGGATTCTCTAGTTTTTGCACACAGAAATGATGCAACCTAAGTATTTCCTAGTCTACATTTGAGAAATCTATTTCTAAGCCTACTTTTTTCCAAAGTAACATCTCAGATGCTCTGTCCTACTCCAAGCTGTGGGTTAGCAACAGATCTTCAGCACTACCCCAGCACATGAGCTCACCATCTCTCCTTGGAGGGATTCTGCCCACACCATTTATCCCTGCCTGTGTCCCACCGGTTGGAAGGGATGGCAGAATGTTATTTTAATCTATATATCAGGCAAGAAAAAACCCTTTTCTACCCTATCTAACTTACTGTATTTCTTTTCTACCATTCAACATAAATGCCTTTCCATCCTAAACTAAGTGTGTAACTAACATCTGCCAGGTGTGGTTCCTTGGTTTACTCATAAGTATCCCAGGGGATGACTTCCACATGCAAACAGCATTTTGTTAGTGTGTTTAACTCAACGCAGCGTGTACAGCCCTTGGTATGTGCGAGTTGCCCTTTGAGGAAAAACATTTATCTTGAGAACTGCATGCTGGTGCAGCTTGTGTGCCTCTGTGACATTCAGACAAGATGAAACGGTGCTGCTCAGACAGGCACATAAGCCTGACTTTGAAAAGGTTCTTCTGCATTACTATATTTATTTTGTTCAAGCCATGGAAAAGTGCATTCTTGTCAAAACGTGTCTTTAACAGGCTTTGCTTGCCATCCTCCTTGTGGGCTGGAAACTCAAACACAAGCCTAATAGACACTTCAACCTAATCAACAGTGTTTATTTTCTAAGTCTAATTTCACCTTCTGGTTTTAACCTGGCTCTCCTGGGGGATAGCTGAAATGAAATAAAATTAATGATGCTCATAACTTCACCATCAGTAAATGCACAATGCACAGAATTTCATGTCTTTGCTCGAGCATGCTGCTGTTGGCTAGGATAGAGTTAATTTGCTTCAGAGTAGCTGGTGTGTGGCTGTGTTTTGAATTTGTGCTGGAAACAGTTGATAACACAGGGATGTTTTCCTTACTGCTGAGCAGTGCTTAGAGAGAGACAAGGCCTTTTCTACTCCTCACCCCACCAGTGAGTAGGCTGGGGGTGCACAAAGGGCTGTGAGAGGACACAGTCAGGACCCCAACTGACCCAAGGGATATTCCACACCATATGGCATCACATAGAGCTGAGGAAAGAAGAAGGAGGGAAGACGACATTCAGAGTGATAGTATTTGTCTTCCCAGGTAAAGAGTGATGGAGCCCTGCTTTCCTAGGGGTGACTGAATACCTGCCTTCCTCCTTTTTACCCTTCTGATTCTCTTCCCCATCCCATGAGCACCTGTGTGGGGCTTGGTTGCCAGTTGGGGTTAAGCCACAACAGTCCTTTTTGGTTTGAAACATGGGCCTCAAAGTGTTTGAGGTAACAACAGATTTTATTGCAATATGCTAGATCAAATTTATAGCTGAATTTGCTGTTTCTCTATTAATCGACAGGCTCCTGTGCTTGCCACAGGGCTTGCTTTACTTGCTTTACTCTGCATTAAAGTCTAGTGCTCGTTAGTGGCTGCTTTTTGCTTTCAGAGCTCACTGTACTGCTGTGCTGGTTGTCATCTTCTCTGTTGGGAATGTTCTGATGAGAGCAGTGATGGTGTGCCTGTGCTGGCAGATGGCTGGGGCATCGCTGCTGCTCCTGTGCTGCTGGACTGGATAGGCTGGAACTCAGTGTGAGCTGGAGTCAAAGGGTCTGTGACCTGTGGATGAGTCCAGGACACCCTGAAACATCCATGGCTGTGAATGTGTCCACACCACAGCAGGTACATCTTGAAGCATCTGTGGCTGTGGTTACATCTGTGCCACAGCAGATGTACCTCTGAAGGGACTGTGGCCCAAGAACATCTCCACAATGGAGAAGTCAAGCATTCGAGAGTCTGTGGCTGTGCATTAGGTTGTGCTGGAGCACCTCAAAGCATGTGGATGTGGGTAAGCCCACAACAGAGCAGGTAAACCTCTAAGAGACTGCAGTCTGTGGATAAGTCCAAGCTGGAGCAGGGGCAGGGGCAGGAGATATGTTAAACCCTATGGTCTGGTACAAAGGTATGAGGACTGGAGACTGTAATGGAAATAGCTTTAAATTATCATAACCCAGGATTTAAGCTGCATGTTATGGGAATTACTATAGCAGGAACCCCTTGTTGCTAACCAGGCTAGGAGCAATGGGATGGGTTCATTGCAATGTAAAACCCTATAATCTGGCCCAAAGGGACCAGGGGTAGAGACTGTAATAGAAAATATCTTTAAACTGTTGTAACCTGTCATTTGAGTTGCATGTTATAAGAATTACTATAAGCAGGAACCACCTTGAACCAATGGAGGACAAGAAGCAGTGCAATTGAAGCACTGACCCAACCTGAGTTGGCTTTGATGCTCAATAATTCCATGCAACCTCTTCTGTTCTGAGTGACCACCGTAACAGTTGGAACCCAAAGTCATGCACTAAGGGAACTCAATGGATGTTTTGTGGACATTGAATTTCAGACATTTCATAGGGATGGTCCACAGGCAAAGAGAATGTTATCTGAATTTTAAATCAAAGGATGGGAAGGATGGAAAGTAGTTGTTAATGAGGTTGTACTGGATAGTGTGGGACTTGAGCATGATGTCAACAGTGTGGAGTAAGAAGTGGAGAATGTGCTGGTTTTAGCTGGGATTAGGTTAATTTTCTTCATAGTAGCTAGTGTGGGGCTGTGTTTTGGATCTGTGACCAAAGTGGTACTGATAACTCATGTTTTTGTGATTGCTGAGAAGTGCTTACACAGAGCCAAGGCCTTTTCTGCTTCTAAACCCACCAGTGAGTAGGCTGAGGGTGCACAAGGAGTTGGGAGGGGACAGTGTCAGGACAGCTGACCCAAGGGATATCCTGTACTGTGTGACATCACGGTCAGCATGCAAAGCTAGGGAAGAAGAAGGAAAGGGAGGATGTCTGGAGTAAAATTGTTCATCTTCCCAAGTCACTGTTATGTGTGATGGAGCCCTGCTTCCCTGGAGATGGCTGAACATCTCCTGCTGATGGGAAGTGGTGAATTCCTTGTTTTGCTCTGCTTGTGTGTGCAGCTTTTGCTTTACTTAAACTGCCCTTATATCAACCCACAGGTTTTCTTGCTTCTACCCTACTGATTTTCTGCCCCCATACCACAGGGGGGAATATAAGTGAGTGGCTGCATGGGGCTTGGTGGTTGGCAGGAGCTAAACCACAACATTAGGAAAAGCTGAGATTTTCAGCTTAAGCAGCTGGGAATAGATGGTCCCCAAGGTTCTATGAGATAAAGATGCATGAAGGTAAGTCAGGTCAATTTTACTGTTGCAACTTTCCATAGGTGATGGCTGAGCTGCCATGATTATATGCTGGGGAGACTGAACATGCTACATGTGTATGAAACACCTAAAAAGCATACCATACCTGTCTCTCTTTGCTATATAGCTGCTTACTTTTATCCTGCTTATGCCACTTGTTTGTTCTGTAGTAAATTATCGATGGCTCATGAACGTTCCTACATAAATTTAACTTCCTGTATCCTGACAGAGGTACTACAGTTTTATCTATTTTAATATCCTCACAGTGTTTTATTCGTACTTAGTGATTATTATTCCTCTTGGGTTTTATATTGTCCTTACAGAAAAAAAAATATATATTTATCTAAGAGTGTAAAAGCAAAGAAATATTTCATAGCTTGGATTGTTTTTTATTGAGTTTGTTTGAGCTCTCGACATGTTGAATATCTCTGCAAATCAAGCTTGTGGTGTTTCCTGATGCGCTGCTCAGATATTTATTGAGAGCAGGTTGTGCCGTATCACAACCTTCACCAACAGCTGATGCTCCTGTGTACAGCACTAATGAGTTCTAGAAGGTGAAAAACTGTCTCTGTGTAACAGTTTGGCCCCAGAAGAGATCCTGCTCTGATGTCAAAGCTATCTCAGATGTGGTCCTGCAGATGGGTGCTGCAAAGCAGATGCTGACAGCATCAGCCATATGCCAGTACCACTGAGCTGTTACAGCTCCTCACCATTTGAACTCCGAGAGCAGGGAAGGATGTTGGATGCTTTTTCGTTTCTTTTCTCTTTGCTTTTATCTCACCTCAGTGCCAGAGTCTGCTTCTGTGAAGTGCGGAAGTTAAAGATGTGACCTAAAAAGCCCATTTTAAACCTGAGCTCGTATTAGTTGCCCTTAGGCTTTGGTTCAGGAGAATATCACAGTTTTGTGACATCTGTCAGAAGTGCAGGGTGTTGTTTGCAATAGAAAAAACCCAAAAAGCAAAATCCACCCCAACTGGACAAGATAAAACTGTCAATCAATCATGGCAAACTCCATTGACATCAGAGAGCATTATAAAGCTTGTACTCATTGTGTATAAACAGTTATGTAAAATAAGGGCAGAGCCTCTAACACACTCAGAACAACTTTTATGTCTTCAGTGGAGATAAGGTATACATATGCCATCTGTCCCTCTCACCAGTGAGAAGAACCAAATTGTGTGGAGTCTGTGGTCACTATTGTTAGTTTTACATTCACGAAGTTTTGTTGGAAGTATTTAGTCTCCCACAGCTATTCATGCCAATCACTAGGTGTGTCTCTGTACAATACATAATAAACATTAATGATTGACTACTTAGGAATATACAGATTGACCATTAAATCACTTTGCCTCATAAAGGGATCTGACTGCATGAGGCTTGGTCCTGGACTGGGGATACAACCAGTCAGGTCACTAATCACCCCTGATATGTTAACTGAGACAATATTTATCCAATGGCATTTTGGCCTGTTCAAACAATGGTCCCCTTTGACAGAAGTAGTGGGGGAAGCTGAGGATGGAGCACTAGCTGACCACACTCCTGAGTCCTCTTCTTTTCCTCCCATGGTGCAGTGGTAGCACTTAGCACATCTCTTAGAGCAAGCCAGTCATTTCTGAATGACTATTTATTTACACAGATGAGAAGAAATGGCTTCTTGGCAACCATGTACACACCAAATGCTGATTTTTCTATTTTAACTTCTTTTTGGCCTAGACACAATGGCAATTGGCTTATTTGAAAGATGACAGATTACCTACTGAGGGAAAAGCAAATGACGGGAGAGCAAATGCAAGCCCAAATCTGTGCTCTCCCAGTGCAGTGCCTATCCTTACGTCTTGCTGAAGTACTTGAAGTTGGTTTTGGGCCCAAAGAGCTTTTAAAATGATCAAAACAATTTCTTTCTAATTGCAAATCTGGAGTAACGATAAAATAGAAATGGAACACAGGACAACTCAGGGAAACAATGAGGAGTATGGAAACCAGTCCATAAGGCTGAAACCTGGGCTGATTTTGAGCATCTGCAGAGTAAGCGCCATTTTCCTTTGCTGTTGCAAGGATTTAGGAAGGGACAAGAAATGAAATCCATGAAAGGTGAATCATTAGTGAATCATTTACCAGCAATTATTATTGCTTACTAAAACTGCCAAGAGTGACTAAGCTGGTGTTCATAGCACTACCTTCTTTAGGAAGGTATCAGGATACTGACAAAACTATAGCCCAGACAACCTTCAAAAAATAGCCAAAAGCCAACATGTCTCATGCCTCCTCCTCCCGCACCACCTGGGACCAGCCCTTCTGCAGCTTTAGGTTAAACAAACTGCAGTTCCTCCGTGTCTACCTTGGGATGAGGCTTTCTGAGATGGGAGAGCCATAGTTCTGCCCATGTCTGGTTCACCCGTATGTTTAAGAGGAAATAACGGTGAGATCGCGTCGTTTCTTGTCTTTTCTGATCAGTGTTGGTGATAATGATTTCCTTGTTATGGCTTGTAGACTCCAGCACGCCGCTGTGCCGATGCATAGGAGGGCTCAAATCTGAGTCTTAAATAAGAAAGGGTTTTGGTTCCAGCACAGCATGTTTGTAAAATATCTACTGACAAGACAAAAAAAGTAGTTCTACGTGGCCTGTAAAACATATGTTAAAAAAGTCTGCATCACAGACCAGCTTTAAATTATTCACTCTTAATTCTTTCAGCCTTGAAGGGCCTTTAAACATCGACTACTGAGAAACAATCCTGCTACTGAGGGAAGAGCTATAAAATTGAACACTGGCTACTTAAAAATGTAGAGAAAAAAATGCTTTACCTAGGCACAGCTTCTGAATGTTAAAATATGAATAAAGGGCTGGATCCCCACTTGGTGAAAGCTGATACAGCTCCTTTGATGTCTGCATAGTTATCCCCTATCAGCAGCTGAAAGCCCTGGCCCAGAGTTTAGAATATATATCATTTCTCCACATAAGAAGACAAGTGAGATTTGCATGGTTAGTTCAAATTACTTCATATTCACTGAGCTGTTGAGGAAATACTGTCTGTGAAACAAATCCTGGATTCTTTCCCAAAAACATCTGAATGACACTTGCTAGGGAAATGATACGGTATAAAGGGGAGTGGATCCAGCCCTCCAGGTTGGACCCTGCTGTAATTACTAAGGCATTAGTGGAGAGCACTTGTTACCCGCAGGCTCACTGGGGTGCATCAGTGAAGCTGAGAGCATCCAGTGGGGTTAATTGAGTGTAACACCAACATAACAAAGAAAAATAGGTTCCATACCTGCTGTTTCAGGAGGATTGGGTCTTCTTTTTTGCTCTTGGCTCAGCCAGGCACTAGCAGAGACCTGAGGAACCCCTCTGTACTCTGTGCTCCATCTGTATCACTGTGTCATGCCTCCTGAGGCACCCCTGGGGCAAGAACCCTCTTCTTCTGCCTTGCTCTGCAGAAAGGACCTTTTCTGACAGAAACCAGACACTGCAGAGCTTGCTTCCGTATCTCCTCCTTGCAACTTGTAACCCAGGCTGGGGTGACTGGAGGGTGCACCATAGCTTGCCCCTTGTGTACTCCAGAGAAACAGGGCTGAAAATGCAGAGAAAGCTTCATATTATCCCCTGCTCCATTTCTTCAGTCATAGAATCATAGAATGGTTTGGAAGGGGCCTTAAAGCTCAGTTCCAACCCCTGCCATGGGCAGGGACGCCTTCCAGTAGACCAGGTTGCTCCAAGACCCATCCAACCTTGAACACTGTCAGGGATGGAGCAGGCACAGCTTCTCTGGGCAACCTGTGTCAGTGTCATCTTGCTTAATTATCAATCAGGACACTCCTGACTGCAAGGTGCTTCCCTTGCTGCAACCTATGGACACACTCGGAAAGCTTTATGTACAGATGATGAAAAATTATCTGTTTTACTAGGACCATTCTTTTTCTCTGTTAAACTTGTGGACAGATCGTGTGCACAGCAGGTAGTGAAATGCAGATTGCTCAGACTCTCCCTTCCCCAAGCACTGTTGCTTTCATAGGATATTCTTCTGAGCCCACATCATCCTTTTACTTCCTCCATCACCTCAGAAGTGCTTGGGAGAGACCTCCAAACCTGATGTGCAGCCTTGGCTGGTGAGTGGTATTTCCATAAAGGGACCCACTCACCCACAATCACCAGGAAGGAAATGAAGCAGCAAATTCAACTTATTTACCTGAAGGTACACGAATATCAAGTCAAAAGGGGTGAAGAAACTGCCACATGTGGTCAAATTGGAGTTCCTCAAGAGCCTTATCCCACCTCCAGCAAAGTGGCAAGCAGCTGCTGGGGAAAAGCAGTGAAGAGCTATTTAATGCACTGTTTCCTTCACACACTACCTCCTTGTGTTGATATATTCCTTACACAAGAAGACTAGGGTTTGGGTTATTTTTATCCTCGTTACTTTAGATTAAATCCCTTCCAAGCCCTGTTTATGAAGGATACAACACTATGTTGCTCTGCAGTATCTAGGGGTAGAACTTAGTGATGGGGGAGCCCCTTGAAGGTTTGTGTTGGCTCATGCTCCTGAACACAAAGCTCAGCCTGTCCCAGGTACTCGCACCCGGATGCAAATATCTGCACAAGCTGTGACACTGGCCTGAATTCACACTTAAGCTTTTGCTAATAGAACTCTATGGAAACAGGCTCGGTGATGATTGACAACTTACAGCTCCTACGTAGCACGTTACAGTTTCCAGTGGAAGTATGTTGTCATGGATGTAATAAACCAACAACGTGGGCAGTTTCAGTAAGTAGATTAATAGCCTAGAGACTCATCTGCTTCACAAAGGGAGCTACGCACTGGCTGTCCAGCATAAAGGAACATGTTTTTCAGAGCTGGGGAATAGGTTCTCCCTTCTGACATGTGCTGTGGATGTTCACTGTGTGCGTTACGCTGCCAGTGGGGGAGAAGACCAGAGAGATCATTTGCTTTTCTGGAGGTGTTATAACCTCCCCACTTCTTGTCTCGGCTTCAGTCTTTACACATCGACACTAAAAAAGCCAGCATTATGTTGTTAAATAGTTTTAGCAGACACTTCAGCAGTGGAATGTTTCTGTCTGGGGGATTCCTTAATGATGTTGCTTTCTTTTTAATCCTACAGTGCTTTATAGTCACCTTAATGTCTGAAGCTGGACCAAAATAAGGTATTATCGATTATGTGCTATTTTTATTATGATTAATGATGCACCGTATGTTTTCTCCTCTGAGAGGCATGCATTTTCTTTCCACTTCCCCTCCTGCGATCACCTTCAGCATCCACAAAGTCCGTTATTAGCAGGGGGGACTTCGGGGTGGAGAGAAGACCTGCGCTCCTGGGTGGTAGCCCTGCACGGAGCTCACCTCGGAGCCCGGATTTATCCCTGCGCCGCTCCCAGGGGAGACACTGGGGTTCGCGGCCGCGCAGCCCTGCGGGTGGAACGGGAGGAGATGGAGCGGGAACGGGAAGGGATTGGGTGGATTGGGAGGGGATGGAGAAGAAACAGGAGTGAATGGGAGGGGTGCGACCGCCCCGGTACCGCCCTGCCCGGCTCCGAGGAGGAGCCGGCAGAGCCCCCGGCGCCGTCCACGTGGCTGAGGGCGCGCTATATGAGCGGCAGGAAGCCCCGCCGCGGAGGGAAGGGGAGGGACGGGGTGCCCGGAGAGGCTCCGCGGGCAGCGCAGGCAGACAGCGAGGCAGCGGCTCCGGCGGCACCAGCAGCAGCGATCGCCCGCCGTTCCCTGGCCATGGGGCTCGGTGCCCTGCCGGCTCCCCACGCTCTCCTGTGAGTACCGCCGGGCTCCCCTTGCCCTCCTTCTCTTCCTTCCTCCCCGCTTACCTGGAAGTCCTCCCGCTCCCCGCCGGCTGCAGAAGGCGCGGCGGGAGCGTCCCCCAGCCTTTCAGCTCCTCGTTCGGCTCTGAAGTTGTTGGGCTTTCCGTAAATCAGTATGATTATGTAGCAGCGGCTGCGCTGGCGGAGCTCGCAGCATCCTCTGGCGGGTGCCCCGGCGCTCTGGAACGGGGAGCCTTCTCCCCATCCAGCTGGGATTTCCCTGTTGGAGGGGGGCTGAGGGAGCTCCGCAGGGAGGCGATATCCGCACATCACCGAGCGCTCGGGGCTGGGGGGCAGCGGTGGCGGTGGGACAGGTCCCGCGGCATCCCCTGGGGACCAGTCCTGCCCCTCTGTACTACAGGGTGGGCGCTGAGAAGCGAGGAGCGGCGGGAGGGACCAGCCTGGCCGGGCCCTGTACTCTGGGTTTCGTGGTTATATTTGGGGTTTTACCTCCTTGGGTAGGCTGTGCTCCGAGGGGGGGAAGAGCCAGCATTGCTCCGTTAGAGAAGAAAGAGCAGACTTGCTGTCTTAGGTACCCACTCGCCCATCTCTGCTTGCAGAATTAATTTCAAGTGGAGTATAAATAACTACTCTCTGAGGTCAGCAGTTTGGTTTTTAGGTGTGTTTTTATTGCATGTGGTATATTTATCTCTGTGGGAAACGTACATCCCAAGTCCTTCCTGTGATTGTGTTTAGTCTTAGCACAAATGAAAACAAACCATCAGAAGAAGTGCCTTGATGCATTTTTGCTCCTTTGAGACACAAGAGATTTTTCAACTCTTTGTAAAGGTTGGGCTTGTGTGTATCCAGTACGTTGAAATAACTCATTCATATAATTGTAAGTCTGAATTATATATTTGCCTGCAGGGCACACGTGTTAAAGGAAAAAACCTCCCAAATTATGGATCTTTCTGAGAGATTGGAAGGGTGACAAAGCCCTTGTAATCTTTTGGGTCAATTTTCATAAGCTCCAGAAGATCTCCTTGGAAAGGAAATTAAATTTCGGTGTGGAAAAAATTTCAGTGTGGACAGGAGATTCAAGGATATGAAGAAGTCTCAATTCTACTTTGATCCTGTCCTCACGAGTTCATTTATGTTGGTGCTCTTCAGCATCATAAGTTGAAATGAAGAGTCGCCCCTAACTAGAGTCTTCCTTGGCAGTTCGGCAGATACTCAATTGGTAGCACACTCCTCTTGTATATTTACATGGCTTTAGCTGAAGGGGTGCCACTGTGTGAAGCATGTTTGGAAATACTTGGTTCGCTACATCCATTGTGTCCCATACCACCCAATGTCTTATGTGGCCATTACGTTCACCCCTTCTAAATGTTTAAGTTTCAGATCAAAGCCAGTGGTGCTCAGCCCATGGTTTGTAATGCCTTCAGGGAGCTGCCCTCATATTAGGAGAAGTTGAGGTTGGCCCTGGGACCTCTTTCCCACCCATGTCAATGGCGGGGTGGTTATCTGTAGGGCACAGCTGTGCTTGGGGTTTCCTTCTGTGCTTATCTGGAGACCTGAACCGTTTTTAATCCAAACGCACACTCAGGCGGTGGTCGGGGATAGGGGAGGGAATGATGGATGTGACTAAAAAAGGTGGGTTTGTTTGTTAGTTAAAGGCAGTTTTTTCTTGATTATCCTGGAAACAGCAAAGCCCCAGTGGAGGTCTATGGTGAGCTCAGTGCTCTGTTCCTCTGCCAATTTCTCACTTCATTTACTCTATTTTGGTGCTGCTGTAGGGTAACATTGCAGCAGCAGCAGGTTTAAATCCTGTGCCTCAACAGAGTCTTAGTCTGCAGTCCTGCCAAACCAGCTCTAAAGTAGCCATTAGATTTTTAAAGTACACTTCTAATATACGTTTATTTTACCTTTCTGCTAATAGCATGTAAGAGAACAGCCTCTGAAAGAGCAAAAGAAGAGGAAAATCTGATTCCTTATTCTTTTGGCTCACTCACTTAGTGCACACTCTAGTTGTGCAGTGGAGGCAGTGAGTTTTTTCATACATCCCAGCCAGAAAGGAACTTGCAGCCTTGTTTGTGGTTTTTCTTCCAACCTTGATGATTTCAGTAATGGTGATGGCATCTCAACTGAGGAACGCAGCTTCTAAAGCTAAACATAATTCTATATATGACTTTTTATCTGCTTATCAGTTTGCTTTTGTTTGTGTAAAACTGGGAGTAATATGAGGGGAAATCAGGGTCATGCAGATGGCAGTCCCATCTTCTTGGTTATAACAACATCTTTTATGCCAAGCACATTGCAAACACTGCCATTAAATGATAGTAGTAATACGTTTTTATTAGGAGCTTCTGTTGGAAGTATGTTCAAAAGCGTGGTGGAACAGAAACGTGCTTTTAAAAGCAGAGGAGTAAGAACAAATGCAGCTCCACAGCATATTTCAAGTCCTGTTAATCCCACCACCTGGTGGAGCTTTTCACGGCACTGGGAGCTCTGAATAAGGATGCAATTTTTGTCTTGTTTCAACACTACCAGATGCTGCATGTAGAGTTTCTTTAACTCTTTTCTTTTCTCATACCAAACTTAGTTAATTTTCTGCATATTCTGTATCTTCTATGTCCTCTGTACTTTGCAGAAAGCAGTTTAGGACCGTCTGTGTCTCATCTGAAACACCACCTCTCCATAGATACATTAATCTGTGAAGTAAGAGATATATTTCGTTCCTTCCTGTCCTTGTCTTTTCCTTGCAGCCTGCTTTTGTCTTTTCTTTTCAAAGGCAATACAGTGCTGGCATAGAACAGGACTGTAACCTGGGCATCCACAAGCTATAAAATATCTGCTAAACGGCTTCAATTCAATGGAAACAAAACTTTTTCTCAGTTTTGTCACCAAAAAATAGAAGCAAACCTGAATTAAACACTGGCAGGTCAGGATAATGATGGTTTTGATCAAATGAGGTATTCTTGCTCTTTGGTTTACTGAATTCCAGCTCCAGTTCAGATTCCCAGATAATCAGAATTACTCAAAGAGCTGAGAGGAAAGTTTGCCTTCAGAAACTTCCTCTGCATTTGATGTGACCTGCATCAACACAGTTTATGCTGGCCGATGGCAATACTGATATTATATGTGAATTTGTGTCTGTGTTTCTTGTGTCTTTGAAACTCTTTGTGTATTGAAGTTGTGATTCTTCAGAAGGTTCACCCGGATTTTCTCTTCAGGGACAGTTCTGTGCATTTCAAGTAAAGAAAGGATCTTCCCTGCTTCTCAGTTTAATGCTTATTAGGAGAATTAGAAACAGCTTGTGTACAATCAAGCTTACAAGGAGAAGAGAAGCAGCAACCTCTTAAACTGGTCTGAGATAACTGATACAGCTCAAAACATGGGTGTAAATTCCATAGAGTAAGGCAAAGTGCAGCAGATATACCTTTGCCCCTTTCTGAGGTAATCTTGCCTCACTGCATCACAGCCTGTCTGTCATGTTTATATCATAGACCATCCGAGTAAGTCAGATATGCAGACTCAAAATTACTTTATTACTATCTATCAGCTGGTGAATCAGAATCATAGAATCACAGAATAGTTAGGGTTGGAAAGGACTTTATGAGCATTCAGTTCCAACCCCCCTGCCATGGGCAGGGACACCTCACACTAAACCATGTCACCCAAGGCTTCGTCCAACCTGGCCTTGAACACTGCCAGGGATGGAGCATTCACAACCTCCCTGGGCAACCCATTCCAGTGCCTCACCACCCTCACAGTCAAGAACTTCTTCCTTATATCCAATCTAAACTTCCCTTGTTTAAGTTGTAACTCATTACCCCTTGTGAATTATTTAACAACAGTGAGAAATGCCCTTCTCCCATACAGAGATATGATGTTCCATTATGACGTCATGTTTCATTTCTTGTGGACCAATGCCCCCGAGTCTTTATCCTCAGCGTTGGTCTCAGTCTGGACTCTGCACAACCTGTATTCATGCTTGTCATTGCCCTGACCAGTGTTCAGGACCTTTCAGCTGGCCTTATTGAACTTCATCAAGTTGGCATTGTCCCACATCTCGAGCCTGTCCAGATCCCTCTGGATGGCATGCCTTCCCTCCAGTGTGTCAACCACACCACACAGCTTAGTGTCATCAGCAGATTTGCTGAGGGTGCATCAATTCTGCTGTCCATGTCACCAACAAAGATGTTAAACAGCTTCAGTCCAATACCAACCCCTAATGAATGTAACTTGCCATTGATCTCAGACATCGAACTGTTGTCAATAAGTCTTTGAGCATGTCCATACAGGCCAAATCCTTATCCACTGAGTGTTCCATCCATCAAATCCATGTCTCTCCAGCTTAGAGACAAGGATGTCATGTGGGACAGTGTCACATGCTTTGCACAAGACCAGATTATGTCAATCACTATTCCCTTATCCAGCCTGTACCAGTGCCTTCAGACAGTTAAGTTACACCAACAAGAGCTGGGTGTGAATACCCAGTTAAGACACTGATTTATGCCCTACCTGAGCTCCTCCAAAAGCACTGTAACTGCCCTGTAAAATGACCAGTACTTCAAACAAGCAGCTATGTAAGTGTTTGTGAGCAGAAGGAGTTGGATGCTTGCTGTTGTAAAAGCACAAGGTGATACAGTAATTGCAGAAGTGGCTGAAACGTTTGCTAGTAGCAATGAAACAAAGGAGTTGAGAGTAAGCTGCCTATCTGCAAGGTGAGTCTTCTGTCAATACTGAGTTGAGTGTGTTTGCAGAGCATGTTGCTATGTAACTGCAAGTCATTTTGGAATCTTTATTTATGTAAGAAGGGAAAAACTGAAGGTTTGGAAGGAGAAGAATCGATAGGTTATGATGATTATGATCACCCCAGCTCGTTTGGAGCAGGGTTGTCTGTTTTACAGAGCACCAGGAGAAAAGGCTGCTTGTTTCCTACGCTGCCGTCTGACCTGCTGCTGGCATAGGAGAGGAGCTCATTTGTTGTGCTTTGTTTCTGCCAGCTTAAAAGGAGCTGACACACTTTTTCTTTACCTGTAAAAGCTCTGAGTGAATCATGCTATGTAAAGCTAAAGTTTGAACACATTGAGCCAGAAGTGCTCACTGCCTCTCTTGTTTCTGGGAGAAGAGCTTCGCCCACCGCAGTTTGGATAGTAGTCCTTTGTCTCTGTGGCTTAAAATACCCCAGTCCTCTCTGTGGGGTCTGTCATCACGCTAATCGACAAACAATCCTGAGAAGTTTGCCCCATTTCAAGTTGTTCTTTTGGAAGAAAGAACAGTTGCCCTGTGGCAACAGGCCTGACCACGAGTTAGATGTTAGTGCAGCAGAAAGCAGTTAGATCCTTCTCTGGCGGGCTGTCAGGGACCCAAACATCCAACTTTTCTTCTTGGTGTGAGTCAAGAAGCTCTGCTCAAAATGCCATTTCCCTGATTTGTTTTACCACACACAAACTTGGAGATTCTCTGTCTTCTGGAAGAAAAACCCCCAGCACAGCTTCATTTTGGAAAATGGCATTTCATCAAGGTGCAGCTCTTCCCTGAGGTTGTTCTCAGAGCCACTAACCACACTTTTGGCATGTCTCTGAACTTGGAAAACAGTATTATGAGTGTGGCTGTTGCCTGCCAGGACAACTTTTACACCCTTAGTGTCTAACATGGAAATCTACTGGCTGTGGTACACGGATGCAGAAGGTATCTGTGTGCGTCCTCAGGGAGGAGTTTGAGAATTATAGAATGGTTTGGCAATGAAAGGACCTTAAGATCATCTAGTTCCACCCCCCTGCCACAGGCAGGGACACCTCACACTAGACCATGTTGCTCAAGGTTATGTCCAAGCTGGCCTTGAACATCATCTTCTCATGGAATAGACTGGAGGTGGAGCAAGAGACCTCAAGGCAAGCAGCAGTGCTTCCAATGGGAGTTCCAGGCTTGCTCAGAATCCCAACTTGGAATCCCACGCTGAAGGTGGGATTACCAGGTTGGCATGTAACTTAGCTCTTGCAAGAAAGACACCTCTTCTTCAGGGTGAAACTTGGTGCTGTTCAAACTGGTGCCACTTGCTCCTGCGCTGCTGGCATCCTCCTCACTTGAACTGTGAGAGGTGGCATTCTGCCATTGGTGCCTGAGGGTCACATTGAGGGTAGAACCAGGACAGACTTGCTCATCTGGAAAAGCATCTCCTTCACCTCTACAAAGGGAACTGTTCTGAATTTGTCAAAACCTGAATACCATTTTTACTTCTGTATCTAATCAGGTTTCATTTGACAAGTGCAGCTTTTAGAGGCAGAAATTCCGTTATTTGGCCACCAACACTTATCTGAATATTAAAAACCCTCCTGCTTTTATAGCTGTCAGAACCAATCTTTCAGGTCTCCCCTTCCAGCTGCCATACTCTCTTGTGAGCTGATTGCTATCTTGAGCAGGTACATGGCAGCGTTGCTTTGGCTGGCACCCACAGTATTGACTTCCAAGGAAGTTAAGGTGTTTCTGCATCTCGTACCAAGTGCTGTGGTTTGGGTTTAATCCTGTCTTCCATCAGTAACAAACGCTGTGTGACGGTTTCACCTTTCTCCAAGAGAGAATAGGGTCGTGCACAGTAACCTTGAGCATAGGCTTGTCATATCTAATGAGCTCATTAGGGCTTGATCCGCTCACTACCTGGAGACTGTTGAAGTCAAGCCCGAAATACCTCTCAGAGATAGAGTGGGAAGCATGCTTCCTTCTGAGTCAGCACAGGCATCTTGCTCGGCACGTGTGTTAGAATCAACTGCTGAAGCTGTCATCCGCTTAATGAGACTTACAAAGCTTGTGCCTTCTCATAATCTTTAAAACATGCTGCACTTGTATGAACAGGCTTGTGGGTGATGGTTTTCTTGCCTAAAGCAAATGGGACTCTTCAATCAACATAGCAGAGTACTTATAACAGAGCTGTTGGTCATCTCTGTCCTGAAGTCCACCTGAAGGTAAATGAAGTTTTCTTTGTTACAGACTTAGCTTCCCCTTTCTAAAGGAAATGCTTTCATAGGTCTGTCTGACTTTGGCAGTCTACTTATAGCTCCTATTGAATTTCAGCTTCCTGCCCAGAATTCTTGGGACATGAGATTGTTACAAAGCTTTTTTCTTCCTCAGAGACCACGGGATCCTTGTCAACAGTACATGGTAAAAGATTTCATGCCCTGATGAGTGATCTTCAGGGCATGCAGAGGGAACCTGCAGAGGAACTTGGGTGTTGGGAGAGTTAAAGCTGTTTGTGGAGAAGAGAGTAGCACAGCTAGCATGTAGAATTAAAGGTGTCCTTCAGTCTGCTCAGAAGGCTATTTTGGGAGGCATGAACAGTGCAAGCATCATAGCAGAGAGACTAAACTACTCAACATCAAACGAGAATAGTATTTATGCAGGCTCATGCTATCCTCAGTGGGTAACTTCATAGTTCCTCATCACTCGTGAGAATTGGTTCTTCATCTAAATAGGATGGAGACTTATGTGTTAGCCTCTTTCAGCAGGATTCTTTAGATGCACATGCAAACTGATATGTTATCAGGGATGTACCGTAAGCACAATGAATGGAAAATCTCTGTCCTTTTTTATAGTTGCACAGTGATGCACAGTTTCATCAGTGGTGACTTGTTTTTTGATCTTACCTAAAAATAAGCAAGGGACTCGGTGGCGTGTTTGCCTTTTTATTGCCTGTACTGTCAAAGGAGACAGTGGCAGGGGAAGGACACAGTGACTTTTAAGATGACGTTGCATTCATTTGTAACAATGCTGGAATTCCTGTTGGGATGCTTCCTAAGGATGTATACAATGCATCTGGCAAAAGCTCTGCTTATGTTTTCCTTTGATTTATACCCAGAACTAGAGACAGATGCTGTAAATCAGAGCAATTAAATGTGTTAGTTTCTTGCAAAAGATGGTTGCTATAGTTCACTTCATGTTTTGGGGGTCTCGAGGCATCTCGAGACACAACTTTGTCTGTGTAATTTGAAGGGTTGGTTGTTCTGGTGATTTTTGTTCATTTGCGATTTGCTTACTTTTGTTTAATTGCAAGCCTTATTAATAACTTTGCAAGCAGAAGTATTTTGCAATAACAAATATTTCCTGTTGGGTGTTATCAGTAGTGCTTCCTGTGCTTCTCAGCTCAGGGAGCTTTAGACAAAGTAAGAGGGACGTGCTGAAGGAGAATTGCTTTGTGCTTAGCAGAATTAGAATAAACCCAGCAAGCACATGGTTTGTGCTTAATTCCGAGAGCCTGAATCAGATCTTGCTCCTACTAATCTCCAAAGGGATTATTCTTGATTTATGCCATGCTGAATGAAGTCAGAATCTGGTCCTGAAAGTCTGTTTGTACTTCAAACATTGTCTCAAGGCAGTTGACCTGTAAATATGAGAAAAGAAGCTTGTCTTCCCACAGTTTAGTTGCTTAAATTTGTCAAGCTAAGTGGACTACAGCTTCTTTAGCAGGGTTTATTTTGAACTGGAGACTTTCTATCCAGGAAACTATTGCAAAAACTCAGGTTAGAATCCATTTACCTCTAGTGTGCTAATAAGAGATAGTAATCAGAGGGCCCTCTGATAAAACACAGTGCTCTTTATTTGCATAGCACCTTTCTTCTGAGGGTATCAGGTAACTGCTTCATTGCAATTCTGGAAGCTGTTCAGCCAGACAAGTCTCTTTAATGACCTGCACTGACTCCAGTTGCTAGCAGTGAAGTGAAAATAAGCCACTACACCAGGCCTCTAGTTAGGAGTGGCATCTGTAAGAAAAGGTCTGCAACCTAGAATGGGGGGGGGAGTTGTTAGCCGAAAACACTGGGGTTTCTGGAAGAAAGGCTGTGGCTTATCTATTTGCTGTGAAGAAAATCCGTCTTTATTAACACAAGTTCATCTGGTATTCACTGAGAAGTACCAAAGGCAAATGTACAGGTTTGGGATGGGAAAGCTCCTTTACAGCCCCAAATTCATACACTTTTTGATTGCATTTTGATTGTCTACATGATCATTTTTAAGGCTGTGTTTATATCATACTTGTCCGTATGACATGGTAAAATGCAAGCTGAATACACCTTTTCCTAGGGCTGCTCTAAAGGAAACTGGTATGTTATATATGGTGTTTTGCATACATATGCACATATGTATGTTACATATGCACATTCTCAAGTCACATTTCTCATTGCTGCAAAGCACAGTTTTGGTGTAGTTGACACACTTGCATAGTGTTTGGAGTACCTGAAGGCAGCTGTGCAATGTCAGGGAGCAAGATGGGTGGCCTTGTGTGATGGCCTGCTTTATTCCCTTTGAATATTTTATCCTTGAATTCTGCTATCCGCAATAACTGTCTCTTTGATATGACTATTTGAGATGCTCCAAACTTTTAACTACAGTAGTAGTTACAAAGCTATAGAGCAATCGGGGTTGTTAATACTTATAAACACTAGAAACATGGGGGACACGAGTGACTGAGTCAAGTATCTTCATTACAGTCTTTGGGAAGAGACTGTAGAGAGCTGTTCCAGCAGACAAGCAAAGTGTGGTCCCAAAGGGAAATGACAAGGTGTATGCAAGGTTGTTTAGAGGACCACTGAGTCCCCTGTGTTTGTGGACCATGGGACACATACAGCCCACAATTCACCCAGCATAGTGAAAAAGCAGTGAATTCTTGTCAGAAAGGAGCAGTATAGGAAGATTTTACTCACACTGATTCAGTTACCCCATACAAACATCTGCTCCTGCTGTGAAGCTCAGCCACCTTTTCCTGGCTGAAAGCATGGCTACAGCATTAAGTGTATTGAACTAAATTTGACATGCACAGCCATTTGACTGGAGAATACACTTAATTTTCTTTACAATGAGTAAGGAAGTGTGTTACTTCATCAAAGGCGTAATTTAGCTTTATTGCTAGTTACCCCAAGTTGTTAGCCGTGAGTAATGTAAGCCGTGAGTAATGTAAACCCTGCCTGTCTATCAGCAGAGACTGGAGGAGCTAATGACTGCTTTCTTGGAGAAGAGACTTCATTGATTCAAACTGAAATAGCTGGTGAGCCATGCTCTGAGGAGTTTATATTAAGAATAAAAGCCCCAGTTGGTTTTGTGTCTGTACCTTGTAGAAGGAACTTGGAAAGCCATGCACTGAGCTCTCTGTATTTTTCTGTTTTCCATAAAAAAAAAAAACCCATCTTCATCATCTCAGGTTTACACCTCTCTACTTTTCTATATTCACCTGATACAAACCAGAGCAAGAGGCACAGCCAAGTAAGCAAATGTGTGATTTCGTGGGGGAATGAAAGCCCCTGGTTACCCCTGCACTGCTCAGCAAAGCTTTCCCCTTCTGAGTCTTCTCCTGTGCAGCAATGTGTTCATCAACCTAGGCCCACATCATCACAAAGGAGTGATGCTCAAGCTTCCTTTACAGCTTTTGCCATTTGATTGAATCAAATTGCTCTAAAAGTTCTCTCCATCTGTACCCCCACTGTATGGTAAAACATTTTTTCCCTATTCATTTCTACTTTCAGCAGGTCCCACTAAGGCTGTGGCCACAACAGATGTAGAGGCGGAGGAGCTTCCAAATCCGCCATGTGCCAGATATAAACTGGTTACCAAACTGGTTAATGTTGTTTAGTTGACATTTCTGTAATGTAGAAAAAGCTGGGTATTATTGGCCAAGCACTTCATAATTTTCTGGTATTTCTGAAGTGACTGCCAGCGCTTGGAAATATTGAGTAATTTTTAATTGAAGGGATATGATCAGTAGGTGATTAGTTTATGAAGTGCCTTGGATGTATGCTGTGTTGTAGAGGCAAGCCATCTGGAACAAGCCTGTGGTTTAGCTTCCGTAATGAGTACCCGTGGACTGCAATGCCAAAGTGATCAACTTTATTACGTCAACAAAGATCTTGAGCAACTCAGTTCATTTTCACAGACCTAAACGAACTAGAATGGGAACATGATTTGACCCAAAGTTTTAGTTTGATGCTCTTAATTATTAGCCAGGATCATCAATGCATTTTCCAGCATCCTCAATATAACCAGCCACTGCAAATCGGACTGTTGAGTTCCTTCCTCTGTCTTGTTGCTATCACCAAATTTGCTGTGGCCAGGATTTCACTCCATATTGCCTGGACGAGCAGTGGGGCTCCCTTAGGAGCTGTTCTTGTATTTGCTGCTCCTGTAAACTGCAGTCAATAGTCCTTTGCCTCTGAACTTTGGGATAGAAGAGCCTTAGAATGATTTGGATTAGAAGGGACCTTTACAGGTCTAGTCCAACCCCTCTGCAATGAGCAGGGGCCATCTTCAACTACATCAGGTTGCTCAGAGCCCCATCCCCCCAAGCCTTGAATGTCTCCAGAGATGGGGCACCTACTACCTCTTTGGGCAACATGTACTGTTTCACTAGTGCTGGTGACTGAACAGAGGAGTCCCATCATAAATCTGTCTTAGTTACAAAGCCTGTAGCTTGCACTGCTGCAGGGTACCTGAGCAATATTGGGTACCTGAAGCGGTAGCATCTTTGTTGCCAGTCTTGTAGCTGCTGGAATTAAGTACTCTAAAATGAAGATTGATTTGCAATATCACAGAAAAATGAATCCTCCCTCTTTCTGAAATCATTACACAGTCTTTTTTATGAAATCTGATCAATTGTGGTGATGTACAGCACTAAAACTCAAAACCAATGTGCTGCCCTGTATCTGATGTATCAAGGGGTGTAGGAAATAGTGAGGGTAAGTGGAAGAAGTGACTGAAAGTGGCTGGAAGAAAAAGAACCTTTGAGAATGCTTTGATCTGAGGTTGAATATCTGTGCACCAAGGAGGGGTGTACTTTTAGGAGAGGGGCACAATCTGCATGTAAGTAGATGTATTTTATTTGATGTTCCAAAATCAAGGTGTTGGAGCCTTTAACTGCTCATATGGCCAGCTTATCTTGAGTTTTCCCCTCTTGATTTTCTCTTGTGTTTAAGTATCTTTCCCCCCCATCTTGTTCTGTGAAAATTCTTACGCAAAACCAGGTCTCCTGAAATTCAAGCAAGGTGCTTGTAGCACAACATCAGCAAAGAGGTGCGGGAATTGTGGCTTTGCATAAAAATCCATCACTTATTTTCTTTTCCTTTTTATTTTTATCTCTCTCCCCAAACTTGTTATTAAGTGAGCAGCACTTTAATGAAGCATTTCATGGAGGAAATGTTCTGTCCTGTAGATTGTTCCCAGATCCCCGAAGGAAAGATTATTTACAGATTAAAGCCCTTACTGTTTCCTTTGTCATTGCAAAGCAAATAATGAGCAGGACTTGAAAAGCTCTGGTATCTCCAGGTTTGGAGTACCAGCCCCTCTCACGCATCAAACAACCCATGCCAGCACTTTTTTCATGGTACCAGATGACTAAATTTCATAGCAGATTCTCCTCCAATTTAGTGCTGCTAATGACTATGTGAATGAGACTTACAGTACAAGCACAAGCCTCAGCCTCAGTGTTTGAACTTCAGCAAGTCTGCACAGTGAGAGTCTGTTGGGAAGGGAAGCAGCAGTTTAAAATTGTCAAGTTTTCCAGGTTTTATTGTGATTTCCCCAAATGCAGTCCATGGCAGAGCCAGGAATAAATTGCAGGAATCAGGCTCTTGCTGTAAGCACAGACAAATGGAACACTGGCATGTGATGAACAAGCCAGTGCTCCCTCTCTCAGCAAGAGGTGAGTCACTTGGGTAATTCCTGTTTTAAACAGCAGAACTGGATTCATGCTTCAAGCAGCCTCAGACAGCCAGGAAGGAATAAACTTCAGGTTAAAACCTTGTGTTTCATGTCATTGCTCTGCCTTCTCCTTCCTTTATCCCCTGCAGTGACAATGTGTCAGTGAATAACAATGGGAAAGGAACTGTGCCACATGTGGGAATAATAAAAACTAGCAAGGTCTACACTGTGAGGTCCCAAATTACAACAAGAAAAAATGGGAGCACCTCTCTTAGCTTTTAGTGTATGGGAAAGAAAAATAGAAGCAGGTTTAGATGGAGCATTTGGGCAAGCTGAGCCCAGATTTTTCCTACACAAGGTATCTCTTGGAGTAGATGTGTGTGTATATATATATATGCACACCTGGGAATATATATACCTCTCTGTATATATATATATGCACACACACATGCACCTGGAGGTATATATGCACCTGAAGATATATCTGTATAAAGATACATACACACACACAACTGTCTATCAACCCATCCATGATGAAGGAAAACCCTTCCTGGCTGACTTGTCTATTGTTTATGAAATATCCAGAATATGTCTGTAGAACATTCTGTTGATGCAAGCACAAGTACTTCCCAATATCTGTTAACGGCTGGCCCCTCTACCTATGCTGCTATAGGCACTGCTTTGAAAAGATGGGTTTCAGTGCCGATATTGATCTGAGCTTCTTCCTAACTACTATATAATCACAGGCTGAGCACTGGCCTACAGTTTCAGGGAAAGAAGATAACATTCACTTTATCTTTGTTCCAACAAAAGTCTGTGATATTATCTCTGATCCCAGCCTTTGGGGAGGGGGGAAGGGGGGTGTCCTGTTGATAGAGATTAGGTAAATAGAGGCTGCTCATTTTTGACATGAGCAAAAGGGGATAGACTTCGGGGTAGGACACTGAATTGAAGATCAGGTTTCATTTCTCTACAGTAGAACAGCTGGGACCTCCACTTTGGTGTGGTTTTGCTATAGACTGTAGCTGCTACTTTGTACCTCTTTCAGAGCTTGTCTGGTTTCAATGAATATTTCTTTTCTATCCTTTATAAATGGGCTGTCACACTAAAAACTTCCGAATCAGAGCTGGATGGGCCTGCACAGTATACTTGAAGTGTTGGCGCTCCTTAGGCATCTACTGCTAAAGAGCTGACGTGCAGAGGGCTTATTCTGTGGGGACCTCACAGACAGCAGAAGTTTAAAGTAATGAGGACATATGGGGAACCTTTGAATGTGCAGTATAAAGAGACTCCAGTGAGGCAAATAGCACTTATGGGCTCGCTCTTTCTTCCTTTAAGGGTTCTCCATATCATATCCCATGTTGTGCAAACATGACTGATGAGATAGTAAAATATGCCTAGGTAATATTCCTAGATAGTCCACTGTTTTGGATGGGGAAATGAGCGTTTAATGTTTACCTGATCCTAAATATACCTGTTTATAAAATAAAAGGATGCTTCCTTTTGCTGGATGGGTAGTTTATAATATCTGAACTCTCTACATATGAGACTCTTAACTAAATGTCTTTTGTTTCCCACAACCTTGAAACCCTTCATATGCTAGATGATAAGGATGAATGTAGCTCATCTATTATGGGGGTGGTGAGGCTTTGGTACAGGGTGCTCAAAGAAGCTGTGGCTGCCCCATTCCTGGCAGTGTTCAAGGCCAGGTTTGGAGCAATCTGCTCTAGTGGAAGGTGTCCCTGCCTGTGGCAGTGAGTTGGAACTGGATGAGCTTTAAGGTCCCTTCTAACCCAAACCATTCTATGATAGGTAGTAGACATAGTTGCAAATTGTTGCAACCAGCATCTGGTTGGCAGTGTGTTGAGAGTAGATGTCCCTCAGCAGGATTTGGTAGCCCTGCTTGGTAAAAAGGTGGGACGTCCTTGGATGTTGAGCCACAATGACCCTTGAACAGTGAAGGATGCAGGGGTATGGGAATGAATCAGTCCATGTGCACAGTAGTGCCCCATGGGATCATAGGTTGGAGGGCTGCCAGGCCCAAAGTAGCTGCAGAGGTGTTATCCTTTTCAAACAGAAAACCTTGTGCATAGAGGAATACTGCTGCCCAGGCATCTCTGTAACCTGAGGTGCCACACGGACTGCAATTACTCTGGTACCTACCAGAGAGATGTTATTCTCACACATCACTAGGCATGGAGAGTGAAGGGAGCTGCTACCTCAACACTCATCTTTCCTTTTCTAGTAGGATAAAACCTGGAGCAGCATTGTCTCTTTCTCCTTTTGGTTGCAGCACTCAGAAGGGGAATGGAGATGTGGAAATTGTGCCTGTGCTGGGTAAGAGAGTTTTGAGTTCTCAACACTTCCCAACCATGGCAGCCCAGTACATTTTGTTCTCAGGCTTGTCTTTATTATTCATTTCTGTGGCTTTTCAGGTGAGGAAGTGCTGAGAACACTGTGCTTTTGGGTGTCCTGTGTTGGCAGTGAGGACAAAATGGGTGAGGGAAAGCCATCAAAAGGAGTCAGTGCTCAGAGGAGCTGGGAAAGCAAACCACAAGGCAAAAAGCCTAGCTTCTGGGACTCATTTCCTTAGGAAGTACAGTGGGAGCAAAAACATGTGGCATGACTAAGATAGGAAGGAAAATCATGCTTATGTCTGGCAACAAGCCCTGCCTTTCAGTGCTGAGGGTAGGGCTTGGTTTCTGTGCCTCTCTGCATGTCTCATGTGTGGCTCTCGTGGGCCAATCTTGTGCATCATTGGTGGTGCTGGCTGACAGAGCTATTGGCAGAGTTGATCCTGGGAATAATACATTGCTGAGACCCCATGATTCTCAGAAGGGTGTTCTCTGGCATTGCAAAGGGAATTGTGGTTTCGTTTGCTTTGAAGAATACTTTGGCTTCTTTGAATTGGGAACAAACTGTTCACCTTATGAAATGAGAGTATGTGGAGGACAGGCATGGGGAGGGTGTAAGCAATTCTGGAGTAGGGAGCATTTTCCTGTGTCAGGAATTTGCTTAGGGTGCAGGAGAGCCATGTGGGATGTATGCGACTGAGCGCAAGCATCTGCAATGCACTCACTGCTGTCAGAGCTGGATATCTGTCCTCCTTATATAGATCACAAAGACAAATAGGTACTCTGGCATGTGATTTGTCTCATTTTAGAGGAAACATTGAAAAACCAGGCTGTGGAGGTGGGGCTTCATTCCTGTTGACAGTTAAAGAAGCCTTGGTGGCTTGCTCAGGCATTGAGGTGTAACATAAGATCACACAGGTCTTGTCCAAGTGTGGATAGGAGTGAGATCCCATTAACCTCTTTGCTAGGGCTGCAAATGCCAGAGGGTAGAAGCTGGGGCATATAAACCAAGAGAGCTAATAGTGGTTTTGTTGTTTTCTTACGTGGAGAACTGAAGCCCTGAGGCTGTGTCCACCAGGTAAGCTGATGAGAGGTTTTCAGAGCCCAAGCAGCACTGGGCTCTGTGCATCTCACTGAAAGTCAGTGAGGGATGTGCCTGCAAGCTTCTCTTAACCCGTAAAACAAAAGAAGGAAAAAAATACTTATTTTGGTGGTAATCTACTGAAAAAAACATCCAGCAGATAGGTGTTGTCACTTGTAGATGAGTGTGAAAGAGAGGGAGAAGCTTCTTTATGGTTCAAAATTAACACGATCTGCTCTCCTTTCCATAGGAAGGTAAAAATGTATTACTGGCCTGATTGACTTAGAGCTGCCCTGAAACCCAAAGATTCAGGTTTCTGAATCAAACCCCAGATAATCACTCATGCTAAGATGCATGGCTTAGCTGAAAACTAACGTAGCCAGTGTCTCCCCCCTGCATACCCCCTCATGGATGAGAGGTCCAGACTGACTTGGACCCAGGTGCACATGCAGTGAGTGAACCCCAAAGTGCTTGTTTTCCACATGAGGAAACAACTGCCTCAAGTATTTAATACTTGGCCTTGTCCCCTGCTTGAAAGGATGCTGTGAGCCCGATGCCAAAGGGCAAACACAGGTAACCTGAAATGGTTGAAGATGTCCCTGCTTATTGCAGGGGGTTGAACTGGATGAGCTTTGAAGTTCCGTTCCAACCTAAACTGTTGTATGATTCTATGATTCAAGTTTCAGTGAGGTGTTGCTGCTTTGTCAAAGCCTGTTTGACCTTGAAACTTGCCTCTGTGCTACAGTTTTGAGTAACCCAGAAAAGCAGGGTTCCTGATATGCCAGATATTGAACCTTCTATATGCTTTGGGTTGTATTGCTCTCTCCAAAAGGCTGAGGAAGAGAATGCCTTTTCGTATCTTAAAGAGCCTTTCACAACTTTTTGGTGGTCTTTTGAAGCCCCAGTTGCTGGTGATAGCCTGGGGCTGGAACTTCTCCTCATCAGTTGTAATTTCTGTGGCAATTTCCCTTTGCTCACACTGTTCAGATCCTTTTATCTGATGTTTTATAGCAACGGATTCATGAGCTCTTTTTCGGTAGAATAGCTCTGCTGTATATGCAAGTCACCGTTGGTATCATAACGTGTTTGTCTTAAATTTGACAGCCCATTTGCCCTCACACGTGTTCACTGTCATTGTGAAAAGAGTGCTTTTGTTGGCATTTCTCATGAAGGGATGAGAGGATGTAAAAATGAATTTTCTTTAGTACAGAAGCATCATTTCTGTCCTCTGCTAATAACTAACTGTGAAAGAATAAAGCAGGATGTGGGTCTGGGTATCGTGGTCTAGTTCAAGATGTCCCTGCTCATTGCAGGAAGGTTGTAATAGATGACCTGTAAAGGTCTGTTCCAACCTAAACTGTGATGCTGTGATTCTATTGCCTATAGAGAAGTAAAAGACCTGTTCTATGATTCTATGATTCTAATGCAGCTGTGAGATGTGAAAACATGCTCCTTGTTCAGATGATTTTGGATTGTGATTCTGCATCACACCTCTGCCGCACGGCACTCCTCTCTGTGTGTCTCTGTGCATTCAACTCATCATGTTTTGAGNGATTCTATGACCACCGCCTTGCAAATGCAGCTGTGAGATGTGAAAACATGCTCCTTGTTCAGATGATTTTGGATTGTGATTCTGCATCACACCTCTGCCGCACGGCACTCCTCTCTGTGTGTCTCTGTGCATTCAACTCATCATGTTTTGAGTATGTGTGACTCGATAGACAGCTATAGCCTTAGATACGATGTGATCTAAAATCCTCTGAGACGCTGAAACACTTGAAGGCAAGGAACGATGTTGCTAAAGAGCGCATGATGTAACTGGAAAGTCTGACCACAGGAAGCCAGAAGTCTGCTAGCAACACTATTTACTTAATTACCTAATTTGAGGCATTTAAGGAACTACTTAAAAAAAACCCCAACAAACCAAACCTAAGTTGCGGGCAGTACTTTTGAGGTCTGAAATGACTGTGATGGATGATCCTTAGACTTTCAAAATACAGATGCTTCCAGAAAGACAAAAAAACAGACCTCTGCTGTATAGCATGTTAGCAGGCCGGAGTTGGTTTTGGTAGCTTTTAAACCAAAAGTTGCATTTCAGCTTGCTGGGAATGCCAAGTTTGCTTCCCAGTGATGCTTTCCTTATTTCCAAGCTTTGTACTGAGCCTTTCAGGAATACTTGGGTTTGCACAGTCCCCTAGGTTACTCTCTGCCTGCATGCAGCTTTGCATTGGGATGGTTCTCCAAGTGCTCTGGCTGCTGCTGTTTCTCAGTGCCAGACCTCAGGGAGTGACAACTTCCCAACACAAAGTGCTTGAGCTGTAGTTCTGTGTTTGCACTGTGATATTCTGCACTATTTTTACCTTTATTTTCCCCCTCTGACCTGCTGCTGCTGACCAAGCTGAACGTGTGTCCTGATACAGATCTTATGCTACCCTGAAATCTCATGCACAGGAAGCATCTGTCTGTTCCCCTGCTGCATGGGGCATTCTTTCAGCGGATTATCTCTGCTTCATTCTGCTTTGTTCTGGCAAAATGCCCTGAAAAAGTCATTTGACTAACCCAAGCTCTCTGCAGATCCAGATCACGCATCTCTCGCTGGTCTTGAGACGCAAGTGATCCCTGCTGTGTCCACCTGCTTGGAGCTGGCTGTCTTGGGAACGTGGGCATTCATCAGGTTTGATTTTTACCCCTTCTCATTGCTTTATCCGTCATTTTCCATATAAGAACAAGTGCAAGTTCCTAGGAGAAGGTGAATCAACATATTCTGAACTTCAGGTAGTGAAGTTTGGCATGGGATTGTTAAACATCCACTATGTACGCACAGCATCGGGGGTAGTTTTCTCCCAAGGTTCTGCATTTTCAGGTTTTCCATTGAGAGAAAAGGGAAGTTAGCTTTGTTTTTGCAGGTGTAAGGGAAAACAAGTGCCTGTGGCTTCCTTCTGATTTTATACTGCCTTTTTTTTCTTTTCTATTTGGCACAGTGGCTCTGCATAGGCTTGGCAGGTACTCAGCCCTCTGCACTTTCCTTTGTTGAGTCAACAGCAAATCTAGCCAGAGGAGAGCAGCTTAATGGCCCAAAGTAATCCTGTAACCAAAATCCTGGCTAAAATATCCTCATCCCTCCAACCTGTGTAGCTCCTTGGTTGGTCTCCTTCCATCCCAAAGGGGACATTTGTGTGTGTGGTAGACTATTGGAGGTCTTTGTTATGTGTTCAAGGCCAGGTTGGATAAGGCTTTGAGCAACGTGATCTAATGAAGGTGTCACTGCCCATGGCAGAGGGTTGGAACTGGATGAGCTGGAAGGTCCCTTCCAACCCAAACCATTCTGTAATCCTGTGCCCATGAAGCAGGTGATTTTGTTGCAGTGAGAGGTGGCCACAACCACTGTGATCCTCACATCCCTGGTTAAGCATGTACCTAACAGGGCCCCTTTTAGGAAAATCAGAATAGCCTTCAATTGGGATGTCATACCTTTTCCCAGGGTTAAAAGTTAATCTACTATATTCTGGAGAAATGGGTTTCACTTGATATTGTAGCTGCCAGTTTTAGCCTTGTGGATTAGTGCTGTGTTGATAAGATTAATGATGTTGTCATGGTTATCTTAATGGTGTTTCACTGAAACGCCTCCTTTTCAGGTTGGGTAGAAATGTGGGAGTCTCCATGTTTTGTTTTCTAACTTTCCTATTAGCAGGAGAAGCTTTGAGGTGTGATTCCAGTACTGAAACCAGAAGGTCTATTCAAAGAATTCAAAACCTTATGATTTCTGAGGTCCAAGTGAAAGGTATTTAATGGCTGGGGTCGCTGACATGCACCAGACCTCTCAAAGTATGCCTGCAAGGAACAAAAGCCTGTTAGAGATGTCCTTATTCATTACTGTGTATACTCCTACATAATAAAGCTTAAGGTTTGCTTGAAGCCTGGGTGATAGGGACTCAGTTTGTACTGTTTGCCTCTTAATTATCACGATAATTTATTATACATTATCTCTAAAAGGTGGACTAAGCAGGACAAAACCTCCTATTAGGTTACTGCTGAGATCTGCTGGTAACAAAACCAGTGCTAGGCTTATTTTTAATTGTTTTGCTGCATAAGTCCTTATTTACCTATTATGAGACCATGCAATTACTTAAAGGCATTATTTGTCTGCTCAGTGATGAAATAAGCCCCATAGTCATATCCATGAGGTGAGCTGGATACCTGCAGATGAGAGGCCTGAGCTTAGCAGCAGTTTGCTAATTACTGCTGATAACGGTGCCCTGTAAGGAGCAGTCATTAGCAAGATGCTGTTTGGGCTGCTGGCAGTTTGCAGCCTGGATGCACAGCGCACCGGTTGCTGTGCTGTACTCAGCATCATGGCAATCCTGAAGTGATAACCCTGCTGTCAGCATGGGTGAGGAAAAGCAGAGCGGAAATCCTGGTGGAGGCCAAACAGTGCTGTTTAGTTCACAGCATGGTCTTTTCAAACTGCAAGAAGTTATTTTCCCATTTGGGGCCCCTGAGCTTGATTTTCCAAACAAGAACCATCTTCTGAGCTTTTTGTTTCAGCAGAAAATCACAGAATGGTTTGGGTTGGAAAGGACCTTAAGATTGTCTAGTTCCAATCGCCCTGCCATGGGCAGGGACAAATCATCTTGCTTTTTCCTGCTGAAGCTTGCCAAAATGCTGCAAAGCTGTAAAAAGAAATCAGGTTCTGGCTCTCGCCTTATATTCAGTGTTTTGCCATTTGCCAGATTGGGTCTTTTGGTCAGCCCCATGTTCCCCATGCAGGCTGTGGCTGTGCAGGGAAGATCCCAGGGTATTAGCACATGCTGCAGAGAGCAGATCCGCTCCTTGTGTGTGGTTGCTCTCACTGCCTACAACTATGTTTCAGCTCACTGTGTGTGAGATGTCTCTCTTCCAAGTGAGTAAACCACAGATGCAACTTCCCCTGATTACCAACTTTTATGGAAAGCTTATGGCTCTCTATGAGATCTCCTCCTCCGCTCCCACTGTGCTGCTGCTTTTCTGAAGGCAAATTAAACAGATCTATTCCTATCTGACTGAAGCCATTGAGTAACTTAAACAGATTGACCTGACTTAGGGTTATCAATTTCTTTAATGAGGTATCCTCTGCAATGCCTGCTTGGCTTTTGGCCATCTGTCTTATTAAAAAAGTTTGGTTTGGAATCTCCTTGTTCCGTGTGGAGTCATTGCCAGCTGGTTGGCTGGGTATGTGCCCGACCCTTTAGCCCCCAATAATGCTTAAATTTTCCTTTCTAAATCTAGCAAAGCCACAAAGATACACCAATGCATGTTTTGGAGAGCATCTTAACTGCTGGAGAGTAGCAGTGGAGAGGGTGCTTCTTACCTGTAACTCCATGGAAATAATCCTGCAGAACAGGAGGAGTTTTAAGATGAAGAGGCTGTTTGTTTCAGCCTGGATGAGATGTCTTCTCATAAGGGCCTTTTAAAATGACAGCAGTGACAGATTCCAACCAGGCTGGAGGATAACCACCTCCCACTGCAACTACTTTATGAAGTCAAACCTTCAGGATCACGCAGTGGGTATTTGTGAAGGGCTTACCCAGAGTGTAGGGAAAGCTGCATTATCTGTGCAAGGAGAAATTGACATGTTTCTTTAGGATGAGTATGCACCAAAACTGGCTTCAGTAATCCAGATTTATTCTTAGGAAAACTACAGTCAGCTCTAGAGCAACTCTCCATGTCCCTATCTTTCTTGATGCTGATGGTCCATCTCCTAAAGCTATTAAAATGGCTAATGTTAGGGGATTGTTTTGCTTGTTTTCTTTTGCTTCGCTCACTAAGTATCACTTATATATTGAACATCAGTCAGGCCAGATCCTCCACAGGACCTCTATGTGCATAAGGTCATGCCTTTTTGAAGGCCTTATTCAAGGCTACATGGAAGCTACCTTTCTTGTGGTCCAGATCTTTCATCTTGAGCCTACTTCACCCAAAAGTACCTCCCAAGCTTCTGCTCCCCTCCAAATAAAACCCAAGCAGTACTGGATATCTTCTTTCAAGGCAGAGATTATTGGTCCTGCAGGTGAGATCCTGATCATCGCACTCAGTGGTTGGAAGGAATAAAACCTGATGTTTGTGGCTGACTTCTGTGCAAAAGCCTGTCTTGTCCACATGTGTTGGGCACAACATACACAATGCGGAGACCCCAAAGAGACACAAGCAGAAAGGAATGCCTGATGTTTAGGTGTCTGTTGTGTGCAGCCATGAGAGAGATGTCAAATACTCCTGCCAAGATGCATTGTGGAGGGACATCACCCCAGATACTTCTGGGAACATCATTATTTTCATTATTATTACTACAACTACTACTATGACTACTACCAGGTAACTCTAGGAACATTATTATTGTTATCATCATTACTGCTATTATTACTATTACCTCTGGGCACATTATTATTCTTATCATTGTTATTGTCTTTTTTCCTTTAAGACAAAGTCCCTGCAGAGTCTAGGTTCTGCTGTGGGAAGAGGGCTGCTAACCATAAGGTGTTAGATACGCAGGTTTTCACTTAGGCATCCTTGTTATCTCTCTGCCCCTTTCCTAGAGAAAAGTCTATCGGAGCTAGCCAGGTTTAGCAGGGCCCAGTTTCACCTTTGCCTTTGGCATGTTCCACATGTACTGTTAGTGGGGACAGGTTCACAACTCCACTGAAGTGCAGGTTTGCTCTTTTTTCTTGGTAGAAATGAACCCAATGTAATACAGAGTTGTTGCAGAAGGAAAGCCTCCTGCTGTTGCAAATAAACTATCCCTGCTTCTGCCCCTCCTGTCCCAGACACCCAGCCAAGACAATGACAGTATTTTCATCTCAAATGCACAGTTAGGAGAGCAGGACAGGGAAACCCAGGATAAATCTTGTATAATAGATACCTTCTATATAAAGACACATTCCCAGACAGAGCGAGGAGGAGGACTGTGTGTGGCTCTCAGCCTGGGGAATAGAGCAGGATGCAGGGAAGCGGGGATAATCCCATGGCTCTAGTGAGGACACTGCATTACAGATCCCAGCAGAGTGCTCCAACCTCCTGGCTGTGGAGCAGCTCATGTATGTCACAGTATTTATTACTGACTGCTATTGGATTTTTATAAACCTGATTCAGCAGAGCATTTGCATCTGCATTATTTAAGTGAGTGGGAAACCCACTCTGTCTTTATAAAGTTAGATGTGCGCCTAAGTGTCTTGCTGAGCTGGGATTAATTTAGAGGAAACAAATAGCAGCTTCCTAGCTTGGATAGTGAGCAGATTGGGGCCAGCATTTGCAACCTGATGAGATTCAGGATGTTTCATTTGAGTGCTTAATTTGAGATACCTCAGCACACAAGTTTATCAAAATATACAAGCACCCATGAGAAAAGCAGAGTTTGAACCGCACTGAACCACATTCAGCAGCCCAAACACTAATACACACTGTGTTTTTCAGAGTGCACCGTGCAAACTGTTGGATAATGAATGTAAAACTGTCCAGAGGGGCATGTATATTGGATGTACAGACAGTATTATTGAGTTGTGTTCAAACTGACCACAGATAGACCTGCTTTGACTCAGATAATGAGTTAGCAGCCTGTGTGTGAGCCTCAAGAGTCTGGAGAAGGTGTTTCTTGTGTCTTGGTGTGTGCCTGAGTCCACATTCTGATGCTGGGCTCTGAGAAATTGCCTATTAAAATCAAAGAGGTTTTTGAGTAGATGGGTTCAGACTGCATCATTGTGGATTTTAGTTCTTCCATTAATTTTCCTTTGATTATCAGTACAACGCTCTATTTTAGCACAGTGTAATATTTTACTAAGAGCACATTTGTAGCTAATAACATTTATGAAGAGGCAGCTTTGACTGAAACTACATCTGAATGTCACTTAAATAATGAATGGAAATGCCATATATTCATTAAAAATTGAACAATGATAACTGTATGTCTGTTAGAGTCCCCTTTCTGACGGATGTGGCCAGCAGCCATTAAAATACAGTGGGAATTCTTGTTCGTAAGCTCACAATTGCTGATAATAACACTCTTGATAAGTATTTGCAGCTCAAGACGCTGAATTTACAAAAGAGATTCATTGTAGATAATAGTGGCTCTGAAGATTGAAATGTTACCATCATTCAGTTCTACTTCTTTTCCGTTTCTTTCTTTGTTAAGGTCTTATATGTGTAAAGAGAAGATTTCGCTACCCTATCAGTCTGTAGAGTTGGTTTTCTGCGGCCTGCTATGAGAAGCTACTCACTTTAAATATTAGCCAGTATCCCCACTGGTTTAAAGGAGGAAGAAGATAAATCTACTTTTCATCCTATTGTTAACCCAGGGGGTTTGTAGAATTTGGAAATGGGAGTGGGGTCAGTGAGTCCATTTTCTACATCCCTCTGCTCTTTCTGTTCTTTTCTGCTCTTTCTTCAAAGTCTTCATATTTCTGAGCTTTTTAATGCTTACAGATGCATTGCTGCTGCTGTTTTCTCCAGCTCAGTGATGGGTGCATGTCACTAGGCTCTAACAAGGAGCCTGATGCGGCACTTTGAAGTAAGAGGAAAATAAGAAAAAATCCTCTTAATAGCCTCTATCCCAGGAAGTGACTTTGCTGAGCTTACAGTAAATATGTGGTACCTCAAACAATTCATTGCCTATAGTCTTGTAACTCTTTGCTTGCCCTACAAGGCTGACCCAACCGTGGCAGTGTAGTACAGTGGCTGAGATGGCTGGCAGATTTATAGTCTTCATTTTGACCTTGAAAAAGTCACTTAATAGAGCTTTTCCTTTCCTGTCCACTGTGCAGGGCAAGGTTTATCTGAGCAAAAAGTGCTTGCTAAGCAATCAGTAAAGCAGTGACTGTGCCAGGACCCTGGGCTTTATCTCTCAGGCCTGGTCAAATAAAATATATTAAGTTGATCTTCTGAAGAAATAGATCTATGAAAGAATGCTGTAGGGTTGGGTTTTCAACTGGCACAAAGTGCTGGAGTTCTTCTGAAGGATTTGGCAAGCTGTTCGCGTTCAGTTTTCCTTCTGTCATCAAGGATATAGTCTGTTGACTTTGCTGATTCTTCCCCCATTCCTGTGTTCAGTTCCGATCTGGCAGCGGGAGCTGGAAGGCTCACATCCTCGTGCATTAAACAGGATGCAGCGCCTAATTATTATCTTGATTAAATTTTGTGATTAAGTGGTCTGTAATTGTCTGTAGGCTCAGACTTCCCAAGATATTACTCAGAGCTGCTTTGACTGATCATCTGGTCAGGGTTGAGGTGGCACTGCGTTGATTAAATCTTACTTTAAGGGGAAATGGCACACATCTCTGCATGCGCTTAAGCTCTGTGGAATTTCCTTACATTTCTCTAGGCTGAGCATTATATAAAAGTCTATCAAGTGCAGGCTAGATAGGTAATAAATGTTGAGAATATCTCTCTAGAGAGATGTATGTGTAAAATAGATTAATGACTCCTTGTTACATTTCAGACGACTGGAAATTTGTCAGGAATCTGGTATTTTTCTAAGTCTGTACAAAAACCAGAGAAAATAAATATAGGATAGGATCATAACCTCCCCATGATGACTAAAGCTGTGGCATTTTTAAAGCTAAGGAAGAAGCAATTTTAGGGGTGATTAAATTGAAATCTCAGTCTTTCTCTGTCCTCTCAGAAAAAAGCATCTGTGTGTTTTAAATTTTACTCCTTTAATATGCTATGGCGTATTGATAACTAAAAATAATAATAAGAAAGCAATTCTCCCTATAACAAAGAAAGGGCAGGCAGGTACTCAAATGCTGTTTTTCAAGCTCAGTGCAACTTGGACTTAAAGACCCAAATATCACCCAGCAATAATAGTGTGGAGATGAAATCCACTTAGATAAAAAGTACAGAGCAATGTGACTTGACAGGCTGAGTTCTAAAGGGCAGCAGTCTTGGATCCAATAGCCTCTCTCATTTTGAATAATTGCTGTGCAACACAGAATCAAATATTTATTGCTGAGTATAGGTGCATTTGCTTTCCCTGGTGACCCTCTTATAAGCAAATGTGCAATACGATTTTATTACCTGGAGTGCATTTCACACAAGCTGTTTGCTCTACAGAATTAAATAAACCCGGACAAGGGGCAGTCAATACTATTGTTTTGCCTTCTTGCATTTAAATGCTGTCTCCTAGACAGTTCAATAGCAAGTCAAAATAGAGAACAGTCCTGTCTAAATGATTCACGAAGAGAAATCTACCTTTGAGGAAAAGCTCGCTAGAGCACCAAAATCATGGGATTGCTTCTCTGTAGACAAAGCATAGAATCATATTAGGATTGGAAAGGACCTTAAGATCATCTACTTCCAACACCCCTGCCATAAGCAGGGACACCTCACACTAAACCATGACACCCAAGGCTTTGTCCAACTTGGCCTTGAACACTGTCAGGGATGGAGCACTCACAACCTCCCTGGACAACCCATTCCAGCAACTCACCACCCTAACAGGAAAGAATTTCTTCCTTAGATCCAATCTAAACCTCTCCTGTTTAAGTTTGAATCTGTTACCCCTTATCCTGTCACTACAGTCCCTAATGAAGAGTCCCTCCCCAGCATCCCTATAAGCCCCCTTCAGATACTGGAAGGCTGCTATGAGCTCTCCATGCAGCCTTCTCTTCTCCAGGCTGAACAGCCCCAATTTTCTCAGCCTGTCTTCATATGGGAGATGCTCCAGTCCCCTGATCATCCTTGTGGCCTCCTCTGGACTTGTTCCAACAGCTCCATGTCCTTTTTATGTTGAGGACACCAGAACTGCACACACTACTCCAGGTGCTGCTTTCATGTGAGCAGATCATCGTGATTGACTAGTGGAAATTAAGTTGATTGGAGAAATCTTGGCCAAAATTACTGTTTGCAAACTGTAACGGCCAGGCAGTGATGAAGCTTTGATTTTGCTGCCAGTGCAGCATCTGAAGGGTAGAACCATATTTGTAGCTGGAAGAACTTCTGGAAGACATTTGAACCCACACCATAAATTTGTGAACTAGAAATATTTCTCAGGGCACAGGAAAAGGACATCTTGGAGCAGCACTTGCTTGGGGAGGGGCTGTGACCACTCTTGCCTTTGGGCAAAGCCTGCGATGAGCCCAGTATCTCTTCAGTGAAAGAGAAATAAAGGCATGTGGTGCCTGGCTTGTTGTGCTGACAGCATATTGCACCGTTGTGAAGAGATCTTAGGAGCCACTTGAAGTGCCAACTGGTGCCTTATTTGTTGTGCTAATGTATTCATGCAGTGTAGATTCTCCCTTGCTAGGAGAAAACTAGACTAAGCAGCGTCAGAAAGGTTAATGTGTTTGGTCTTTTTCTTTCTATCAGCTTTATGACACAAGTGGCTAAGGCATCACAAGGTAAGGAGCAGGGGCTTTGTTGTCTTTATAAAAGCTTGAGAGCTCCACTCAGAGATACAGATCCAGCACAACCCCCTAAACTCAACTGTAATTGTTCATATTCAGATGCATGCTGGTGATGTTCTCAACCCCTAGCACTATGCTTTGTACAGTGTTAAGTCGAAAGGAAGCACTATATATATTGGATGTGATTGATAGCACTGTATGGAAGCAAGAGGAAATTCTGAAATGCTGACTTATCATTCCAACACCAGCAGTTGGGTGTTTTGTGAGACTTGAACTAAGGATTATAAACACTGAATGACAGGCACAGTGGGACTGACTGTTCAGACTATGCCAACAGTCTATCTAGTTATTGACAATCAACACGAAATAGCAGAGAAAAGCTATCCAAATGCTGCAAGAAGTCCTCAGTGTTACAGATCTGTTGGTGATGGAGGGATGAAATGGATGCCAAGCCCAAGCAGGGTATTCTGAAGGGGTTCTTCCTCTGCATGGTCCAGGATCAAGCTTCCAGCTCCATGAAGCCGCACAAGGCACAGGCTCATAGCCATAGTGGACCATTTTCTGAGAGTCTAAGCCCAGGTTTGGAGCAACAGGTTTTGTCTTGATCAAAGACAGGTGGGAGGAGATGTGTCATCTCAGCACTCCGAGTGTGTGGTCTGGCAAAGGAATCCTCTCTATTAAAATGTTCTTTGTAATCATTTGTGGGATAAATAAACTGCAAACATCACACGCAGCCAAATGGAATGGAAGCTACAGTGAAGGGGACTGTAACAAGGAGGCTTTCTCCTTCAAAATGTTGTATTATTGGTGACCCAGCCTTCTGAAATGAAACTTTTGGCAAGAGAGCTTGATCTGAAGAACTTTTCTTATTCACTCAGAAGCTCCTGCTTTTGCCAACTCAGTAATATGCTGTTGAGACAGGTAGACAGGGTTGCTTGCCAAAAATAAGCAGGTATTATGCAATAAGCTTAGTTATGTTAATAATTAAAAGAAGGATGTGCCATTTGTTATCTGCTTTCAAATCCAAGTCAGCAATTATACTGATGATTACAGGCTTTGGGGTTTTTTTTCTCTTATAAAGGGAGATATGGTGAAGGGCAAAACTCAGAATTTAGTGTTCTGCCTTTGATTCTTCTTTGCCGCTTGGTAATTGATGAAGGATGCCAGCACATGTTAGAAGCTTTTCTGTTGGCTTTGTGTTTTGAACCAGGTCTGACAAGGCACATCAAGAGCCCTTCACAGGACCCTTGCTCTACCTATAACAAGATCCTTCTTGCAGGACCTGCTTCTGGAGTTCTCATTGAAGGGAATGGAGTAGATCTAGAGAGAAAGTGCCTGTCCCTGTTATGTTGCTTTGTATTTATTTGTCCCTATTCTGTTATATATAGGAGCTGACCTGCATTTAATGTTCCCTGTTATAAACAGAGACAATCTTAAAATTAATCCTGAATTTTTCAGACAGGGACTTTAGATAAAAGCAGCTGGTGGAAATCATTTGGAAGGCTCAGCTGGCTTCATGTGAACTTGGAGCAGGCTCAAAATACACTGACAGCTCCAACAGTGAAAAAACCCTCTGTGGTTGTTGTCACCTAATGTATCCTTCCCCTGCACTCTGGGTTATTCACCTTGCCTCTCCTTAGGTGCTTCATGTTTGTGTTCACATTAGGAGCCCAGTAAATGAGAAGGTGAATGTAGTGGATTTGTGTGGCAAGGCTTTGGTAGCAGGGGGCCTTCTGTGAGAAGCTGCCAGAAGCATCCCCCATGTCTGATAGAACCAACATGAGCCAGCTCCAGGACAGATCCACAGCTGGCTGAGGCTGAACCCATCAGTGATGGTGGTAGCACCTCTGGGATAATGTACTTAAGTGGGAAGCCAGCTCTGGAGCAGGCTCCTAGCAGGACCTGTGGCCCCATGGAGAGTGGAGCCTGCACTTGGAGTAGTCTATTCCTGAAGTACTGCACTGTGTGGAAGGATTCACATTGGAGGACTGTCTCCTGTAGGAGGGTCCCACACTGAAGCAGGGGAAGAGTATGGGGAGTCCTCCCTGAGGAGGAAGGAGAGACAGAAATGCATGGGATGGACTGACCACAACCCCCATTCCCTGTCCTCCTCTGCTGCTGGAAAGAAGTAGAGGAAATCAGGAGTGGAGCCTTAGAAGAAGGAAGGGTTGAGGGTAGGGTTTAGATTTTATTCCTCATTGCCCTACTCTGATTTGATTGACAATAAATTAAACTGATTTCCCCATGTCAAGTCTGTTTTACCTGTGACAGTAACTGGTGCATGACCTCTCCCTGTCCTTATCTCAACCCATGAACATTTCACTATATTTTCTCTCCCATTGAGCTGAGGAGGGCAATAACAAAGCAGCTTTGGTGGGCACTTGGTGTCCAGCCAGGTTCAAACCACTGCAGCAAGGCTCTCCACATTGCCAATGGGGGCAGCAAGCCCCGTGGTTGCTCAGTGGATGAATTTAACTTCAAAATTACAAGTATGAGTTAAAAGGATGGGATTGAGGTGTCCTAGCTCTTCTCCCAGATGCTTGTGGGAGGCAACCCGAGAGCTTATCTACCTCCATTCACCTGCTCCACCATCCCGAGGTGACTTGTATTGCCCTCTGCAGAAACACCACTAACTGCATAAGGAACCTGTGAGTAATGTCACACTAAGCACCGTACTTACATCTCTGCAACCATGGTGTTGTGCAAATCTGAGGAGTAGATGCATTTACTGTGAGGGGTAAGGCATTGGCACAGGTTGCTCAGAGAAGTAGCAAGTGCTCCATCCCTGGCAGTGTTCAAGGCAAGGTTGGACAGAGCCTTGGGTGACATGGTCTGGTGTGAGCTGTCACTGCCCAAGGCAGGGAGGGTGGAACTGGATGATCTTAAGGTCCTTTCCAACCCAAGCTACTCTATTATTCTATGTGGCTTCTCTGCCCTAGAGCAAGGCAATATGTGAAATCTGGGCTTGTATGCCCACATGGATATGCATAGCTAGAAAACAGCCAAATAAAACCCTTGAATTGATAATATACAACCCTATCACACTCAAAAAATGATCCTGAATAGGATAGGTGACAATAACAAGGTGGGTGACGATAACAACATGTCTCCAAGGTGCAGGTAGAAACAACTGGTGGCTGGTGCCAGGCAAACCAGCACTGCTGCTTCCAGGCAGCCCTGCAGCCCTTTGCAGGCACTGGCACAGCTGGTGATGCTTGCTCTGTCTGTGGTTTACTGTATCTCATAAAGAGTTCCACATGCGTTTCCCCCTCCTCTCTCCCTCCTTGCCTTTAAACAGATGGCACTGAAGGACTTTGCCTTTTTTCCCCCCGGTCTGTTTTAGGCTCTCTCTGCCTCTTGTCATGTCACAGGCGATGTCCCTGACAGCTGACCACTGCGCCAGCAAGCTTTTCCCTTGTCCAGAACCCAATCTGTTACAAGGCTGCCTAATAACCCCCTCCTCCTGCTGCAGGCACAAAGCACCCACCCCGAACGGCTGCTCTGCTTGAGCATTAGGGAAGGAGCACATAAAGACTTGGCAGAGATCTACGGGAACAGCAGCCAGCTCCATCTTAAACTAATTCTTACCCCTGCCGGGGACAGCTGCCTAACAACTGCTTGGAGGCTGAAACACAGCCGTGAAAAAAAGCTGTGAAGGGGGCTGTAAAGGGCAAAGTAACATTTCTGTTATTGTCCCACGTTGAATCATTCACCTTTGAAATGCTGAATGCAGTGGGAAAGGCAAGGAGTGGAGTCAGGAGCGGGGGATGGATGTTGCATCTCTGCCTCAAGCTCTGTAAGGGTGATAAAGATGGATGACCGCAGGTTCGGTTACCCCTTCTCCATGTATAAAGCAGAGCTGGCAGCTGTGGTATTTGGAGGGATTACAGTAAAAAAGGCTTGTGGTAAAGAGTTGTCCTGGGAGTTGAACCAGCACCTTATGTGCCACCTTCTCCTCTTGGTTTGGTCCCAGGTTAATCCTCCCGCAGCAAACCAGCCTCAGTGGGTCAGGAGGTGACAACAGCGGTGATGATAAGTTCTCTTCTGTGACACCTTCCCAATGCGCTTCAAAAGCGATAGTGAAGCCCTGTCTTCGGGGGTGTGCGATGTCTGTGTATGAGTGTGACAAAAGATTCTGGCAGCCAAAGCTGGATGTTGCTGAAAACAGGGGTAAATTGGGGGTTTCTGACTTCGAGGAACAGCAATTCTGAGGGATTTCACCCTGGCTCCATGGGGGTGATGGGTGGCCAAAACTGTGGAAACCAGCAAAGGGGGGATGCTCAGTGTATCTGGGAACTTAGAGCTCAAATGAAAGCACTGTGTGCTCTGTTTGTCACCGTGCAGCCTCAAATGCCACCCGGATTTTGTCACTTCAGGTCTGTCATTGGCACGGATTTATTGTATTTTTCTTAATTTTATTTTAATTCTTGACTGTCTGGGACTATTGGTGTCTTTCATTTCTTTTGCTTGCTCATCAGGAAGACAGCTCTGTCTTCATTTCTTAATTAGCCTGGTATTTCCACAGTCATTTAAAGATGTCTGGCCAATTTGAAGCAACGTGCAGTACCTGTCTAGTCAACTTTACGCATCAGGGCTAGATAGCCTGGGGACAGGAGGACATTGCATGCCATGTGCACTCTCACAAAGCCATATGTTCTGGGCTTGGGGCAGGTATTGCCTGCAGGAACCTCACCCGCATATGGGGGAATGTTGCTGAAGGGCATCTGGGCAGCAAAGGGGTTTTATCCTTCACAGGAGCATTGGTGGGGCTGCAGAAGCTTCTTCATTCCCTTTGTCTGCTCTGATGATGCTATGAAGCCCGGCCACTAAATGTGGAGCTCACCCCCATTGTTTATGTAAAGCTGGTTTTATCCTGCCTGTGTTGAGCAACTTGACCTGAAAATCACGTTTTGCCCCATCAATGCTATGTAACTCCAGCCCTTTGCAAAGGATGAGTTGAAGAGAGCATCGGTAATACCCTAGGGCCTGTAGTGGTAGGGCAAGGGGTAATGGTTTTAAGCTATAAGAGGTTAGATTCAGACTAGATATAAGGAAGCAATTCTTCACTGTGAGGGTGGCGAAACACTGAAACAGGTTGGTAGAAGCTCCATCCCTGGAATTTAAGGCTAGGTTGAACAGGGCTCTGTGTGACCTCATCTACGTGAGGATTGTCCCTGCTCATTGCAGGGGGGTTGGAGTAAATGAGCTTTGAAGGTCTCTTCCAGCCCAAACTATTCTGTGATTCTAATACAAACCATGAGGAGGAGGAGGGGCAATATACCTCTCATTTGGTTCAGCTCCTGTTATAGAGAAGGGTTTTATCACAGTGGGAGGTTGGGTTGGTTCAGACCAGCAGAATTTTGAGCAGTGTATAGGTCCTTGCATGCCCCCTATCTCCTTGCACACAGCAACATGACCCATGTAAGGGGTTAATTCCAACTGTAAGCCCTGTCAGCAGGGCAGTAAACCTGTTCCCACACCCTTCCTGACCCCTAGCTAATCCAGGCAAGTCCTCTTTCCTAGTACCTTCTCCTCTTTCTTCCTCTACCTTGGGGTGAAAAGGTGAGGACAAAGGGAAGTTACAGAAACGTTTTAACCATTTGGGTATGTGCAAAAGAGCAAAATCAGTCTCCATAGGTAAAGCGTAGCTCCTGCTGTCCCTATGGGCTACGTGTATGTGGCTGTGTGCAGTCTGCTCAGCCTATGTCCTCCTCCCCACCTGGCCCAGTGCATCCCAGGACTTTCCCTATCATTCCCAGCATAGCATCATGGCCTGTAAATGAGGGATGGGATCACAGGCTGAAGGTGTTTCCCAGGCCATGTATATCTGGAAGCTGAGAGACATTACTTCTCAGGTTGTTCAACCTGGAGAAGGCTCAGGGGGAACCTTATTGCTGTCTACAACTACCTGAAAGGAGGTTGTAATGAGGTGGGGTTGGTCTATTCTCCCAAGTAACAAGCAATAGGATGGGAGGAAATGGCCTCAGGTTGCCCAGGGGAGCTTTACATTGGATATTAGGAACAATTTCTTCCTTGAAGTGGTTGTCAAGCATTGGAACAGGCTGCCCAGGGAAGTAGTTGAGTCACCTGGAGGTATTTAAAAGATGTATAGATGTGGCACTTAGAGACATGGTTTAATGGTTGACTTGGCTGTCTTAGATTAATGGTTGGACTTAATGATCTTAAAGGTCTTTTCCAACCTAAATGATTCTATATTGCATGATGCTATGATTCTCGTACCCCTACATGGCTGTGCAAGCCAGGGTGCAGCTTCAGCATACGTGGATACTCACAGACGCTACAAGGCGATGCTCTGAGGCGTTTCCAAAGAGTCTGGTTTTGATTCAGGGCTGAAAGATTCATGGCATAGTGTTATATCTGAATGCTGGTCTTGCTTCAATTTCTTTCTTTAACACTTAATTAAAAGAGTTTGGGGAAGGGCTTTTTTTATCTGTTTTCTAAGCAAGGGATGGTTTTAAATCACTTGGCAAGGCAGGAGAATTTCCTTTACAGGCTGTTTACAGACAGAGTTAGACAAACATATTCAAACAGACATGTGTAACCGGTTGATGCCTTCTTTGCATGGGAGGAAACCTCTCAGCACCTCACCCAGCTATGAACGAATGTCCAGAGCTGAAGCCAAACCACCTCAGTTTCAGGTGTCAGGCAGGAGCTGCACCTCACTGGATGGCTGCCTGAGAAGTAAGCACTCCTCTCCTTGGCTGCCTTTCTGGCTGACAGTAGCTCTGTGAACAGAGGTGACTGCATGTATTTGTAAATCTCAAAGTCTTTTTCCTTCGTATGCCATTTGCTGTCACTGTGAGCCCTGCTGCCATCTCTCTCCCACACTTCCCTCACTGTTTCTTATACAAATAAGTGATGCACCAAATCTGCCATGCACGTAAATCAGAGCAGGGTCAATGAAATTCAGAAGTGAGAAATACAGGAGACTGTAAAATGAGAACCGTTTACATCAGCTGCAAGTTTGGAAACATCTCTGCAGCAGCGATGCCAGTGACAAGGAACTTGATCTTCTAAACAAAGGCCTAGGAGTGATCCATCAGTCTGTTGAGGCACAGGATGCCCTAGTTTCCACCATCTTGTCCTAAGGATGCGAACACTCCAGCAACAACAACAACTACCATGTTCTGTTCGTCGTTCCCCTTTTAGAGCATCTTAAAAACAACGATGCCCTTCAGCTGACGTGACAGCTCTTCCATAAGAAGTCATAGGTCAGTTCTCCTCTGGGAATGTTTAAGCTGTATTTGTAATGACTTCCCCTTCGATGCAGTCATTGTTTTTCAACATTCACTTTATGGGTTTTTTTTAAGAAAGAGGGATGCAATAAAAGCAATTACAAACTCATCTTACCCTGTTTAAAGCCAAGGGCAACAGTGTATTTTAAAGAGTCTTTTGGTGTATAGTTCCTGGCAAATCCTTGAGAGGTCTTAATTAAAGGTGAAATGACCTAATAAAGGCAAAACACAAATAAAAATCCTGTAGCTTCCACTTACAAAGCAAACTTTTTGACACAAATTGGTGGCTCATTTAAAAGAAAACTCAAAGCCCCAGGGCTCAGCTGCCTGCAGTCAGTGGGGACTGTTAGCCTTTAACACTGTGCCCATTAAAACTTGCTAGGAGCTTTATTGCTAGAGTAAGTGGTGATATTTGTGTAAGCCCTGTTTTAAAAGTTATCATGAAACTTGTCATTGGAGTGGGAACATGATCCCATATTCATTGCAGTACTAGTATGCACAAAAGCTTGCAACAGAAAGAAAAAACTTCCTTCTCCCACCAAAACTGGAGGGATGTTTCTGATAGAGAAAGGATGTTTCTGATGGAGAAAGGATGTTTCCGATAGAGAAAAGATATTGCAATAAACGTGGGATCCCATTCTCAGTGTTTGAAAGGGAGAGGTGATCTTGAACCAGAGAACAGAATTTAGCTTTAGATATTGCTGCTCTCTGGGGTTTGTGCTGCCACAGTGCTGTTATGGTCACTTAAGGATGGTGACTCCAAGGTTGAAGATGTGGTCTGTAACCAGCATCAAACAGCCCATGTAGGACTGGTGTTAATCTTTCATTGATGCAGCATTAAAAGTTCTTAGTTTCTAATGTACCACTAACTGGGCAGATGTTGGGAATTATTGTTGGGGAAAGTAAGCAGCATAGGCTTTCCCATCTTGGTTTGATAATCAGAGCCTAAGAACAGTGATCTTCCCTGTTCCACTCTTCTTCATATATAGAAGAATAAATCCAAACTGATGTTTTCAGCATCTGGCCTGCTATGGCGTGGTATGCTAGGTAGGTTGTGGTTGGCAGCACTGCAGAGTGCAAGACCAAAGTAATATTGAATTGATCACTGCTTGCTTGTGTTAAAACTCCTGATTTTACAAAATCAGTGGTTGATAGCATTGATGACTTTGTAGAATTGAAAATTTTAGCACTAAATAAATTAAACCCTTCCTCTGGTATTTATTCCTGTATGGATGAGTGATAGTTTGAATTTCAATTTGAACCAGAAAGCCTTTAAATATTCAAGGATTGCTGGCTACCTTAGTAGTCCCTCTTTTCATGTTTGAACAATCTAAGTAAGACAAGTGGAAAAGGTACCATAGTTCTGTGCATGTCTGCATGTATTTCTCCAGCATTCAATTATCAGCATCCACATAAGTCTGTATTAACATTTTTAATGTACTTCAGGATGCCCAGTCCAATGGCTATATGTGCAGCTCTGATGTATGCAAATCCATTTTGCATGCAGCTCTTGACATATTTTCGTATTCAGGATTATGGGAAGACTTTTCTGTGCCCTTCTGATGTGTGCTAATCTTTGTTTCTCCAAAACCGCTTTGAAAGTCCACACAAAAAGACAAAATGTCTTCCTCACTGAAATGCTGTGGGTTTTTTCTGTACCCAGGGTACCACATAGTATAAAGCAAAACTCCCACTGATGGGGTACCAAAGGGCCATACTCATATTGCCTGCTCTGGGCAGCCACTTCTGTCGTCTGGATATTAAAGATCTGATAGTCTTCTGAATAAAAGGGAACCTGAATAATTCATTTCGTGCTTGACTGCCAACACCTTTGTAGATGTAGGACAAAAGCTGGAATGGGAACATCACCATATGCACAGAGGCAGGGTGACACCTGGGCTGGGAGCGATTGGATCCAAAGAGGTCAAGTACTCCTATTAGCGATGTATAAGTGATCAATCAAAGTAGGTGCCTTGTGGCTTTGTAATCCTGGCTTGTAGCACAGTATATTAATTATCAAATGTGTTACTTGTATCTGTGATATATTATTAATGTATTATTGATATTATAAACTTACTGTGGCTGCCACACTCTCACAAGTGTGAACAATAAATGGAAAACACTAAGTATTATTTTTCCTTGCCATAGCTTGCCCCAGCTGCTGGGTCCAGACTATGCACAGATGCTAAAATTCCTCTGAATTTAATTGCAGGCAGTTTGACACCTTTGTAGCACCAGAAAGACTAAACATAAATCCCAGGTAAATGAAGGAGAAAATCCCTGTGGTGTCATTAAACCTTCTCCAGAGTGGATGCAGTCTGTCTGATGAATAAATGTTTAATGCAGAACTGTATCAGTCGGTGTCATCGATTGTAAGAGAAACACTGTTGGTTTAATGAGGAGTCCATGAGTGTGAACTCCAGTTAACAACCTCACATTGCCAACAGCTGCTTGGTATTGCTTCAGGGCAGGAATCCTAGCAAAGAGAGTCAGAGATGCTCACATGGGCACAGAAGTATGTTCCCAAGATTTTAGGGATTATTGACAGTGCCATCAATATTATAATTTTCATCTAATCTCTCTCTGCATTTAGAATTATAATGCCATGAGGGTCCCTGCAGTGTGCTAATCACTCTTAATATCAGAAATCACAGCTCCTTACAACATACTCTTTGAAGTCTGTTCCATGTGAACTACTGTATTGATAGACATATGTTTCCCTGCAGTTTTAACCAAGAAATTGATGAATGTTTTGAGCTGTATACTCATAGACAGTCTAGAAAAGTGCCTGCTGTCAATGTGATAGAGTTCCGTCCTGTTGGGTTTGCATGGCAATGTTTTGGTAGCAGAGGGAAGGCTTCTGTGAGAAGCTGATAGAAGCTTCCCCTATGTCTGATAGGCCCAGTGCAAGTCAACTCCAAGATGGTCTCACCACTGGTCAAGTGTGGTTTAAGCCTGCAGGCAGCTAAACACCACACAGCCTTTCACTTGCTTTCCCTCCACTGGCACAGGGAAGAGAATTAGAATGAAGGTAAAACTAGTGGGTTGAGTTAAAGATGGTTTAATATGACAGGAAAGGAAGGAAAGCTAATAATGATGAAGGGGTATACAGAACCAGTGATGCACAATACGTTTGCTTACCACTTGCTAACCAGTGCCCAGCAGTCCTGAAGCAGTGGGCCACCACTGCCCAGCCAACTCCCTCAGTTTCACTGTTCACCATACCAGCATATAGTGTGGGATACCCGTTTGGCCAGTGTGGGTCACTGTTCTGGCTGTGTCCCCTCCCAGCTTCTTGTGCCCTCCCATCCTTCATGCTGGCAGGCATGAGAAGCTGAAAAGTCCTTGACTTAGTGTGAGCACTGCTCAGCAACAACTGAAACATCAGTGTGTTACTGACATTATGCTCCTAAATTCAAAGCATAGCACTGTGCCAGATACTAGGAAGAAAATTAACTCTGTCCCAGCTGAAACCAGCATACCATGGCCAAGCCAGTCAACAACAGCGATAGTGTGCAGAGGAAGGGACCCACACTGGAGCAGCCTGTTCCTGAAGGGCTGACCCTATGAAAGGGACCCACATTGGAGCAGGGGAAGAGTGTGAGGAGTCCTTCCTGTGAGGAGGAAGGAGCAGCAGAGATGATGTGTGATGCACTGACAGCAACCCCCATTCCCCTGTGCCACTGGAGGGGAGGACGTAGAGAAAGTCATGAGAGAAGTTAAGCCCAGGAAGAAGGGAAAGGTGTTTCAAGATTAAGTTTTTGTTTCTCATTATCCACTCTGATTTGATTTGTAATAAATTAAACTAATTTCCTCAAGTCACACCTGTTTTGCTCATGATGGTAATTGCTGAATGATCTCTCCCTGTCCTTATCTTGAGCCTTTCAATGTATTTTCTTTCCCTTGTTGAGTTGAGGAGGGCAGTGACAGAGCAACTTTGGTGGGTACCCAGTGTCCAGCCAGGGTCAAAACACCTCCCACCTTTCGTTCTGAGTGTTCTGTAATCTCATATAATCCTGTATCCTTGCCTGTAATCCTATAAAACTGAAACTAATGCACGCATAGGATTTCTCTTCTACAATACTTAGAGCTTGCTTCTATTTCTACTACTGCTGTTGTCATCCTTTATTTGTCTTTCTGTATTTGGATTACCTGAAAGTAGCATTCTTATTGTCTCTGAGGAATTGGCAAGACTTTAAAAGAAACATAGCCCAATATGAAGGTAAAACCAATATGAAGCAAAAATAGAGCTCTTTACAATTGTAGTTTAGTTTGAACTGCTCAGTGTCTTGCTTTCTTGTAATTGCCATAAAAAGCCATTTTCTAGGAGGTTTATTTTTGCAAAATGAAAACTAGAAGTTTGCATTTAAAGTGTCAAAGATGCTTCTTATTTGAAAATTGCTCGAAACAGAAAATCAAAGTAGAAAATAATTGTACCTACTGATTCAATTTTGACAATCTGATCACAAAAACCCCATAAAGTAAACTGTGTTTGAAAATCTCCTTACCAACTCTACAATTGACCTATCATAAACCATTTAAAAACTGAGCTAGGTGCAAGCACATGTAGGTGTCCTGGAAACCCCTTTGATAGCTGTTTTTTCCCAAGGACAGGGTATCAGAGCTTTGATCCCAGCCTACAAATAACCTAAGGGCATGGGAAGGTCGAGAGATTACAAGGGCACTCTGTTCACCATGGACTCTGTGCTTTCAAAGGTTGTCAACAGGAATCAAACAGCAGTTTTTATGTGTCCAGTTTCTGCTTCATGTTTTTAAGCTACTCTTCAAAGTAGAGCTATTCACAGAGATAGGGTGAATGAATCTTTGTGAGTGCATTTTAGCTTAGGATTTTCGCAGTAGTTATTGTTCTCATTGCCCCAGCTTTAGACTCTCAGTGTTCCAGCCTATATATAAAAGCAACACAAAAAATCCTATCTCAACCCATTTGTGGATATTGACCGACCACAGAAAAGGTCCCATAGTCACCCAGCGGGTTAAACCTGTGTGTCTATCCAGCATTACAGACTACAGGATGAAGAAGGAAAAGAATATATTTTTAAGAGCTTGTAGGGATATATTTGCTGTTTAAAACAACAATGTGTTTGTGGGGAAGGGGGGTTGGAATATATGAATGAAATTGAAGTACCACTAGAGAAGCAGAGGTGCCATTTCTTGACAGTAGACTGTGTGCAAAGATGTAGTGCACCTCCAAAATCACTTGGCAAGAGAGAGGCTATGGAAGATGTTGCTACCAGCAGCTTAGTTTCCTGTTGTTGGTTTCAGCACATCCCTGGTAAGACCTGGCAGCCTCTACCCTCTCAGCTGTAATCACTGCTGTGCACAGCTTGGATGAACAATGCTCTCATTCTGGGGCTCCTATTTTATCCTGAAAATACTTGGTCTGAGAGTTGAGCCAAAGGAACGGACCACAAACAGGTCAGCAATGGAGCTCCCCGTTAAGTTTGAATTCGCCATCCTTTTCACTGGCCTCTCCCAGTTTATCCCATGATGAAGAAGACACCAACGAACCAGTTTGCAAAGGGTGGTTGCTTCATGGTCTGCAGATGTGCCTGAGCACTCCCTTGGCACCGTAATGACCTGGAGAAGTTCAGATTGGCACGTTTTGCTACATAATCAGCAGGGCTTTTCAATGAGTCTGTCAGGATATCAAGCCTGGCAGCAGTAACAAGGAGTTATTGCATAAACTGTGACTTATTTGCATTATACCCCAGTTAGAAAGAATTTGACCCTGAGTTTATCTCTCTAGCCAGTCATCCATGTGTTTCCCAGTGATAGGTGAAAGTCATAGTTGCATAGCTGCTGCCACCAAGGGAAGGACCAGGCCCCCCTGCAGCCTTGTCTTTCACCCCAAGCCTATTTTTGCTTTTCTCAAAGTTGAAGATCAGGTGCTCTATGAAGATGTCCTGGGTTTAGCAGTGGCAGTCATCTTTTTCTTCTTCATAATAACTGGTGCAGCACTATGGTTTTGAGTTTCAGCCTGGGAACAAAACCGATAACAGCAATGTTTTTAGTTGCTGTTCAGTAATGTTTAGTCTGAGCAAGGCCTTTGTGAGCCTCATGCTCTGCCAGGGAAGAGGGAGGCTGGGAGGAAGCAGGGACAGGACACCAGTGCCAAACTGACCAAAGAGGTATTCCATACCATAGCACGTCATGCCCAGGATGTAACTGGGAATTACCCGGAAGGGCTAGTGCTCTGGGGGTTGGAGGAGGTATCGGTTGGTGCTCAGTTGGGGTGGGGTGTCATGAGTTGTCTGTCGGTGGTCGGTGAGATGCTGTATTCTTTTCCCTTGTTATTTCCCTTATCATTATTATTATTATTGGTGGTAGCAGCAGTGATTTGTGTTATACCTTAGTTCCTATACTGTTCTTATCTCAACCTGTGGGAGTTGCATTCTTTTGATTCTCCTCCCCATCCATCTGGGAGCAGGGGGAGGGCAAGAAAGGGGGGATTGAGTGAGTGAATGAGCTGCGTGGCTGGGTTTAAACTGCGACAGAAGATATGGTAGTAGAGAGCACAGCATTTATCAAAGAGGTGGCAGTTTGATTGGGATCCTGGAATGAGTTTGCAGTATCAGCATTTTTATTCATAAATTCATAGAATCACAGGATAGTTTGGATTGGAAGGGACCTTAAAGCTCATCCAGTTCCAACCCTCTGCCATGGGCAGGGACACCTTCCACTAGAGCAGGTTGCTCCAAGCCCCTGTGTCCAACCTAGCCTTGAACGCTGCCAGAGATGGAGCAGCCACAGCTTCTTTGGGCCCCCTGTGCCAGAGTCTCAGCAGCCTCACAGGGAAGAATTTTTCCCTAATGCCTAATCTAAATCCCCTCTGTCAGCTTGAAGCCATTCCCCTTTGTCCTATCACTATATGCCCTTGTAAAAAGTCCCTCTCCAGATTTCTTGCAGGCCTCCTTTATGTGTTGGAATACTGTTACAAGGTCTCCCTTGAGTCTTCTCTTCTCTGGGCTGAACAGCCCCAGCTCTCTCAGCCTGTCTTCATAGGAGAGGTGCTCCAGCCCTCTGATCATAGGATCATAAATAGTTTGTGTTGGAAGAGGCCTTTACTGATCATTTAGTCCAACCCCACTGCGATAAGCAGGGATATCTTCAACTAGATGAGTTTGCTCAGAGCCCCATCCAACCTGACCTTGAGTATTTCCAGGGATGGGAAACCTGTCTGGGCAACCTGTTCCAGTGTTTCACCACCCTCACAGTAAAGAATTACTTCTCTATATATAGTCTGAATGTAACTTCTTTTAGTTTAAAACCAGTACCCCTTGTCCTATCACTACAGGCCCTAGGGTATTACTGATACCCTCCCCAACTCATCCTCTGCAAAGCAGGGCTGGAGCTGCATAACACTGATGGTTTGAAATGTGATTTAGAGCTCAAGTTGCTCAACACAGGCAGGATAAAAACAATATTTGCTCTAAGCCAAACACCCTTTATGGGAGTTGACTCTTGGTATGTGAGGTAGGAGGAGGCAGTGAAGGACAGAACATCATGTTGGTGGAAGGCGGCAGGGACAGCAGCTCGAGGGTATGGGCAGGCTCATGACCCTTTCTGAGCCAGAAAACCCTTTCCTCAAGCACAGTGAGGGAGTTTTCACTTCCAGACCGCCCAGCAACATGCTTGTTAATGTCTGCCAAGATAAAGATTTATTCTGAGGCAACAGAATGCAAATTCCCCACCCAAGGTTCTGTTAATTTTACACACATCTTATATAAAAAGCTGTTTGCTTACCCTGGCTGCACAGACCTGTTACGCATGCGGGCAGGGCAGGCTGTGTTAGAGGATCAGGGAGAACTCCTGTGTACCTGGCCAGCCTGAGCCTGCTCACTGATAAGACACAAGTAGGTAATGATTTCATTTCAGATGCTGGTACCTAAAACGTCATGCATTTATGCTCCATAAACCACCTCCAGTTTTTCTTTTCCTCACTGTGATGGATGAAACACAGACTAATAGCTGGCTCCAAATCCAGGGAGCATGGAGGAGTTGCTGTCTTCAGATTTGTCTAAAGCTACTTTTTCATATGGCTTAGATGTCCCTGAATGGTTTTATTTGCTTGATGAGTTGGATTTGCTTGGAGTGATCATTTCAATAAATCAAAGACTGATGCACTGTCTTGCCTGACTTCAATGCTGAGACCCTGTCTGACATTGGCAGTCAGATTTAGATGATCAGGGGTGGGGTAGAAGAGTTACAGATCTTTTTCTCCCTGATTAAATGACTGGTGAGACTTGGGACTGCTTTTGTGTGGCTGTGGGCACATGGGACGGCAGCACCTATGTCATCCCCTTGAGCATTTAATGATGCGCAAAAGAGAGGAACCAGTTAGCTCCAAGGAGCAAAACACAGTTCCATTTTAATTAAGTTATGGATGGAAAAGGGGAAAGTTGTGGGGCAGCTGGTGCTTTTCCAACATTGCATGCTGGTGGCTTTTTGTGTCTGAGGATGGAGCTAACCTTTGCCTGACAGTCTCATGGTGCCAGGAGCACATGAGAAGCCACACCATGAACAGATTGAAGTCACAGGGGTTGTGCTGGGGCACAGGCAGCATCCTCTTGTGTGTCCAGCCCTCATGCAGCCTTCTATGCTTGGTAAGACTGATCTGCTGGAGCTGGAGGAGGTGGAACAGAGGTCTTGCAGGGGCTCCCAGCATCATCTGGTTAAGTGTGATTCACATTTCTGCCCTATGTTTAACTGTGACGGGTTGCCAGGCTGTCTCATAATTGCACAGTCTATCTCACGTAGCAGAAGCCTCATGCTCAGAGGTCTCTGGCAAGGTGTCAGACCAATGAAGTGTTTCTGTCTAAATGTCAGCCAGCTCTGGGCAGTGGGAGGCAGCCAGCAATGAGCCAGGGCAGGCCAGACAAGGCTGTGGTTTGGAGTGAAACAGTCCTCTCCATTGTTCCTCTAAGCACAGACCTGGGGCGGAAATTTATGTGTATCTTTCCAGGGACAGGCTTTTTGCTGCCCCAGGATGACATCTTCTGAGACTACTCTGAGCCTCTATGGATGCAGTAAAGCAAGATTTAACCTTCCATCCTCTTCAAGGCCAGGGCTTTCAGACCGAGGGTTGCTCAAGTAGCTACTCAAGAGGAGTGCGGATGGAAAGAAAGACACAAAACAGAAGGAAGGATGCTTGAGGCTGTACTGTTTGTGTTGCCAAAAGGCATTATAACAACATAGCTGTGAGTGGCTTAGCTGGGAAACTAATTTGTCTTTGGAGGTTTTGCAAGGGGAGGGGGATCTGAGCTGTGCTTCTGAAAAATGGGCACTCAATTCTGCTTCCAAGACCTTTCAGCACAGCACTTCTTGAAGCTGAATTCCAGCAAATTTCAATTCCTTGCAGTATAATTTCCAGCTGTAAAATACTGTGGATTGTAGAAGGGTTATGTGGTGGCCATAATCAGTTATGAGAGAGCTGCAGCCTTCCCAGCTTCCATCAGGGAAGGTGGGCATGTGGGTTTTGGGTCTAAAAGACTTTGGGACCTCTGGACTATTCAAGCAGTGAATGGAAAGCTGGAAATATCTCTGTACAGGGATGTTGTTCCCTGTTGCCTCTGTGCTGTTCTGCCCAACGCACTGTGTCTGGATACTGCTGGCAACTTCAGACTAGTGAAGTGTGTTTCGCACTGGGAATTTAATGTGAGTTACTGGCTAGAAGGCAAAAGCTGGATCCTGAACTGTCAGCATCTAATGTGAGCTAACAGAGATCTCCTCAAAGTAGTGCTGGCAAAGTAGGCATCAAAAAGGAGTCAAACTATACCTTAGTGTAAAGGCATATTTACAGCTTGGGGGGATGAGGGGAAATGCAGTGATTTCTTTTCTTACTTTTTTTTCATTATTATTTTCTACATTTGTTTTTTCGTTATTATTTTGTACATCTTTTTTTTTTTTTTTTTTTTTTTAAAACTTTTTTTTCAATTTTTTTTTTTAGAAATTACTTTTTTCCTTTTTTTTTTTTTTT
>NDXB01002859.1:68162-83461 GCA_002631895.1 Agapornis roseicollis
TTTTCTTTTTTTTCTTTTCATTTAAAACCTATCTCCTTAAAAGGAAAAATCAAGAAATAAATCATTCTGCTAGTATTGTGAGACTGACCACACAGATCTTGTGCAATCCCCAAATGCTTTTCCCCTGCACCCTATAACACGTCCCATGTGCTCAGGCAGCAACTACCCTCAGTCCCAAACGTGCTGTGGTGTTGAGAATCTGGGTGAGCTTCATGTCTGGACACAGGGGTTGAGGCTGTCCTGGACCAGCCCTGGGAGGGACCCAAACAGGATGTCCCTTCTTCTGAGTCCTTATTTCAGGTTCCAGTTATGTTTGTGCCATTGTGCTCCTTTGGGCTGGTGCAGACTTTGGTGGTCTGATGGCTCCTGGGACGGGCCTCGAAGTCTTTGGGACAGGGTATTATTTAGACTGCCCCTCCTGCTGTTGTCTTTCTGTGCTCCTTTGTGGGCATGCAGATCAGCTTCCCTTTTATCACATAACAGAACAAGTGCAGTGAGAATTCACTGCATTTGTAGGTGGATTTGTCAAAAAATATTTCCTGAAGGTGTTAAGGATTGCTTTATGTCAGTCCATTGAACTGATGGGGTTTTATTCTTGCCTGTTAATTGCCAAATTGGCAAGGGACCAGGGACATTCTTCAGATTGTGAGTTTACCACAGAAATAAAGATCTACCCTGGAGAAAAAAAAAAAGGGAAAAAAGAAGAATTAACAAAAAGCTCTTTCTGTTCCTTCTTTCTAAAATGTGAGAAGCCAGTGGGTTGATCCTGGTGTATTTTATAATATAAACCATTAAGCTCTGCTTTCCTTTAAGGCCATTTAATCACACTGGACCCACTCTTATGCTCAGGACAGACATTGGAGGAGCGTGCTCCATCTTCTGAACCTGCCCGTCTCTGCTCTTGCCTGGGTCGCTGTCATTTCACATTTTCTCTGCACTGCGTGCCACTGGCAACATAAATTATGTTTATTACTATTAATTATTATGTTTATTATTATTAACCTGACATAAGTTAGTTATCCTGTAGTGCACACGGGTGTCGGACATGGGGACAAGGGTATATGTAGGAAGGGGGAGGAGGTGGGAAGGTAGCAGGAGAAGTCCAGACCACAAATAACACCTTAAGCACGCAACCACTTAAGGTAGCTTAATCTGCTGCTTGCCTAGGCTGGAGGCACAGAGCTGCTGCACACTGTATTTTAACTCTGTTTAACTCTTGGGGGAACATAGCTGGGATGAGAACTGGGCACGTAATTTACATCTCCATATGTGAGGTCCCCAGAAATACTTTCTGGGTGTGAGGCCAAAATAGCCTGCTCAGAGATGTACCAATGCCAAGGTCACACGGAGGTGTGTTGATAAGGACCATGGCTCGTATCACCCTGCTCACGTGTAATGACTTAAATTAACTATCGCAAATAGTATCAGGAGGTAAAACACTCCCGGCAGCTGGAGTTGGCAGCCCTGCCTCGTTTCCCACACCAGCTGCTACTTTGGCATCATCCCTGACCTTCTCACTTCCCATTGGCGAACCCCTTTTGTGAAAATTTATGGATATATGTGAGCAGAGGGAGACGCAGGGATGGTCTGAGATGCGGTGCAAGACGCTGGGGAGAGTGAAAGTACTGATGGCTGGGTTGGATCCAGTGTGTGTTTTAAGAAGGGAAAAGAATGGTCCAGATCCAAGTTACAGTGAACTTGATGAAAGCATTTTCCATTCATTTCAGCCTTCCTTTTCCTCAGTCCCTAAATCACATTTATAGTCCCCAGAACCTTTCTGTCAGGTTATATATATATATATATATCCTTTCTGTCATGAGTATCCATAGGAAACACAGGCATGCATAGGAAACTGTAAGCAACAAGAACTAAAATAGAGTATCCAGTGTTTATTTCCACACTGGAAAAGGGCCTTGGGAGTTCTTCTGGTTTCTCACCTTCCCCTCACATGCTATAAAAGGTGGGATGATTAGGAGTTTGGAAACACTGCAGTCCGCTGTATAAACATGGGCTTGTTTGGGGTTTGCTTTGGTTGGTTGTTTTTTTTCACAATTCTAAATAAGTTTAACCTTAGTTCAGTTACAAAAAGATAACTAATAAAAACAAATGGTGAAATAAGTGTTTGTTTCAGAAGCCAGAGCTGTTTCTTTAATGAACATTACTTCATTCTATAGGCTTTTCCAAGAAAGGCTGGACAATCCCCCCCTCTCCTCCATTTAATAATAGAAGAGCAGGAGCTGTGTTTACAGATACTGACTTAGCCCAGCATTAACAGCAGTAGGTGTTCCAGCATCACAGCTCTTGAATTATCTGCTCCATAAAGGGAGAATCAATCTGCTCCTTGTATTTGGCATTGTTTTGGTAGCGTTGGAGGCTGTGGGTTTGTTTAGAGCAACAACAGCATCTAGCTTAGTAAAACAAATATGTTTGGGGATGCTCTCCAGCTGGAGCGGACAAGGTCGCGCATGGGGACTGTGTTCTTTAAACTCCCTTTCTACCCCTCCAAGGCACAGTAACAGCATCCCCACCACCTTTTGGGTTGTGATTCCCAAATTAAGCAGTTTGGAAGCTTTATGGTTAGCCCCAAAACTTCCTTCTTAAAAGCTAAAGTGAGCACAGGATTGTCCCTTGGTGCTGTTTAACTCACGGGTGCAGGTGATCCCAAGCAGCCGGGGTTACTAAAGCCTTTTGTTGTCCAGCCAGACCCACTAGCCAGCCCTTGAGCTCCTATAAATGCATTTGTAGGGGCCAGACTTAAAAGAAATCCCAAGGCATTTGGCAAACAGCTGCTAATTGAACAGCACACATTACCCATCACTTGCTGCGGATGAGAAACATGAAGAAGGGGAAAGGCTTAAGACCATTGTCTGAGGCTCCTGCCTTTGGATTTGGTTTTATGAGGCTCAGTAAATATTTACATGTTGCTTCTACAAACGAGGCCTGTGCTGTCTCCAGGACACACTGACAAACCCCATTTGGCCTTGCAGATCCTCAGGAGAAAAGCCAGCAGCAAAGCTGGGGACGTTGTACCCAGCCAAGAGCTGTGACCACTAGATGTGCTTCTCCATGTCTGCATAAGCATTGGATTTGGGTCCTGCATCAATGTGGCACACAGAATGGGTTGGAATGCTGGGTTTTAACAGTCACAGTTGTAGTTTTGCTGTTTGTTTGCCGGTCTGAAGCCTGCAGCTGAGCAGTGAAGGAGATTATTGCTGGGCTTGTTCATAAACTACAAGTGTTCTGACACAGATGCTTCCGTGATGCTTTTCTTCTTTTTATTTTTAATCAAAAGAGTGTTATTTAAGCAATGGCACTTTGGGGGCTTTTTGCAAACATCCGAAGTTTGAAAAACCACAACATGTTTTTCTTCCCACAGAACAATGGCATCGTGGGAGGAAGTGAACCACTTTTTGACTTTAAAAACTCTTTTAAATCACTGCTGCCAGACAGGGGGGAACAGAGAGCAGCTCTGGGTACCTCTGTCCCCCCTGACTCATTGAGGCAAAGCAGCCTCCTGCCTCTCTGCCTGGCTCAGGATCCCATGGGAACTCTCTGAGATCACTGGCTGCCCTCACCTACCCTTCCTTGGCAGGAAAAATAGCAATAATCCATGTGAAACAAAGGCCATTTATACTTTGATTTCCCCTGTCCATCCCAGCACATATCAGGTTTCTTTGAATCACGAGTCCAGCCCCATTGCTTAAGAAATTAAGCTGGTTGTGGGGAGGACGAGAGAGAAACAAATTCTTCTGCTCCTCCTTCTTTGACGAATGCTTTTTGTTCAGCTGCTTTGAGTTATGAATACTTTGCTTCATATCTTGTGGCTCTTAAAGTCAGTGTAAGGGGAGGAGGTGAGTCATTGCTCAAACTGTAATTCAGATACAGCCAGAACGACGAGGCTCTTTCAATGAAAAGGGACTCAGTGTCCACAGGTCTATTCTCTGCCCTTTTGGAAAGTTCACCCTGAAACTTCTCAGTATGCAAACACCACAGCAGGAATCACAGCCGGTGCTGCCATGTCAAGGGCTCTCTGATCTGATGGCAGGTTTTGGGATGGGCAGAGAAAAGCAGAGGAATTAAGTTGGGAGGAATGCAGAATAAAATACTCTGACAATAGTTTTTCTTTTTTAATGTGTGTGTCTCCAGGCTGCAAACTGCTCTCTGTGGCTTAAATGGACATCAAAGCATGTCTGCCTGCTGGAATGTACATCCCTGGATGATCTGATCCGATCCTTTGTGAGCTGACTTCCGAGATACAAAACCAATAACCACCCTTTTCTTTCTATGATCTGCTTGCTTTAATTTGTGGCTTGCTCCCACACAGAAAACCTAAATTTTAATGCTGATATTGCTCTCCTCTAAGTCTTCTGGAACGTGGAAGGACAAGGGTCCACCTTGAACGTTTATCAGGAGAAGCTATCAGCGGTGGAAGAGACTTGCAAGCACTGTGAGGACGTGAAAGGAAATACCCAGCTTTGCCTTTTTGAAGCCTATTTTGGGGGGAAATGTAGCTTCTTCCCATATGGATGGAGTTTGTATGTTTAGCCTAAGCCTGAGCTGGTAACCGGCAGGTGCCTGCAGCATCCTTTCGTTTTTGCCTTACATTGGACCCTACATTGTGCTTGACGGCAGAACCTGAGTGGGAAAGATGGTCATCATAAGGAGGAGGAACGTGAAAGTGTTTACCTTCGCCTTTCTGCTCATCACAGTAACATCGTTTCTGCTGAACTACACACACCAGGTGACCACCAACACGTGGGACCCGAGGCACCTCATCATGCAGTTTTCAGAGCAAGTCCAGAAGCTCTTCAAGTACCCCAAGAGACCCTGCAGTTGTCGCACGTGCATCTCGGAGCTGGGACGTTCCCTCTGGTTCGATCAGAGATTTAATTCAACTATGCAACCTTTCCTGACCTCACAAAATGCCTTGATCCCAGAAGACACCTACACGTGGTGGCTGGTAAGTGGGAGGTGTGGAAGCAACCTGGTGTTTGTGCGATGGTTGTGGTGTCAGGCTTTGAGCAATGCTGAGCAGATCATGAGAGCTGGTTCCTGTCAAAAGCTTGTGCCATCTCAAACTGACAAGGAAGCAGAGGTGGAAGAATGTGGGTGTTCGTGCTGCTGTTTAGCTTGTAGGCTAAACATAGAATCATAGGATAGTTAGGGTTGGAAAGGACCTTAAGATCATCCCGTTCCAACCCCCCTGCCATAAGCAGGGACACCTCTACACTAAACCATGTCACCTAAGGCTCTGTCCAACCTGGCCTTGAACACTGCCAGGGATGGAGCACTCACAACTTCCCTGGGGAACCCATTCCAGTGCCTCACCACCCTCACGGGAAAGAATTTCTTCCTTAGATCCAATCTAAACCTCCCCTGTTTAAGTTTGAATCTGTTACTCCTTGTTCTGTCACTACAGTCCCTAATGAAGAGCAACCCTATAGCCCCCCCTTCAGATACTGGAAGGCTGCTATGAGCTCTCCACACAGCCTTCTCCAGGCTGAACAGATAGGAAAGTCCCTGGCAGAGTTAGGCGGTGAATCCAGAATTTGCTAATGTTAATATTGCCTTTTTGTCCCTTCCCTTGGAAAGACTGGACTTTGTAAACCACCTTCAGATGGTGGAAAAGGCTTTTGCCATCCATTGAGGTAGCAAAGCAAGCTCATGAAGTGTGTAATTCCCTTGGGCCTCTCCTATCATCAGACGCAGAGTACCACATCCAGTTCTGGAGTCCTGAGGATAATAAAAACATGGACCTGGTGGAGAGGGTCCAGAGGAGAGCCACAGAAATGATCAGAAAAATGGAGCACCTCTTCTATGAGTAAAGGCTGAGAGAGTTGTGGTTGGTCAGCCTGGAGAAGAGAAGGCTCTGGGTACACCTTATTGCAGCCTTTCAGTACCTGAAAGGGGCCTGTAAGAAAGATGGGGAGAGACTTTTTAGCAGAGCTTGTTGTGATAGGACAAGTGGTTATGGTTTTAAACTGAAAGAGGTTTCTTTTAGTTTCTAAACTGAAAGAACTAAGATACAGGCTGGATATGAGGTAGAAATTCTTTACAGTGAGGTTGGTAAAATACTGGCATAGGTTGCCCAGAGAGATGATGGATGTCCCATCTCTGCAGCCATTAAAGGCCAGGGTGGATGTGGTTCTGGGCAACCTGATCTACTTGAAGGTGTCCCTGCTTATTGAAGGGCAGCCATGGGTCACTGGGAAGGAGCAGTTCTAGCTTATTCTTGAGCAGGGTGGTCCAATGAGCCTGACCTAAGCATCATGACAGCTAGCGGATACCTTCTTCAAAAAGCACACAAGGGAAGAAGGTGTACCCCAACGTTTTGCCTAATTAAAGCACCTTTTATGTCCTCTTGAAACAAGACATTGATTAAATTCATTGCTTATGGCCTGTGCTGCTGAGCTGCTAACATAGGTTCTGGCTGCAATGACCCCAGTCAAGTCGCAGTTTCATTATGACTTGCTTTCTCCTTCTGCTGGAAAAACAGTGTCCCTGTGCCCTTCTTCGAACACACAACAGCCTACAATGAGCACAGCAACCCTTGATACCGAATTTGGGCTTTCAGCCCTTTCCTGGCACCCGGGGGAAAACCCTCTGCTGTCACCCACTTTTGCAGTGAGGGCATTTAGGTTTGGAGGAGGTGTTAAGTGCTGTGGGAATGAGACTGTATCTGATCACTTCTCACTCTGCTGGCTGTTGCATTTACGGCAGAGAAAAAGAGATGCCACTAAACAACAGCTTTAACTGTTGCATAAATGATACCCTCATTTTAAAATTAAACCCTCCTTTCTGCTATGAGTCTCACATACTCCAGTCTCACATACTCCTTTCACCATCTCCTTGACCATGACTCAGATTTCTCATCATTTGTGTTTTTTCTTGCAGCCCTCAGACATTTTTCCTTCTGGTCCCCACATTTCCTGTGTTCAGAAACCATGTAGGTGAAGCCCTTAATGACATGGTTTAGTGGTGGTCTTGGAAGTCCTGAGCTAATGGTTGGACTTGATGATCTTAAAGGTTTTTCCCAACCTAGTTAATTCTATGATTCCATGACTTCTTAGCTGTGCTTTGCTGGAGCCATGAGAAGGGAAGATGGCAAGCTCAGGTCCTAGTTCCACTTGCCCTGGGGTGATGTTTTATCAGGGACCTGAGCTGACCTAGCAGTTGGCAGGTTTGGGGGACGAGGTGATACCCCAGTTCCAGAGGATGAGGATGTTCATGAACACCACGAGTGTTCAGGCTGGCTGTGAAATGCCTCCTGGTAGTGCCTCTGAATGCAGAAACAGGGAGCACTCAGCACCTTGAGGATGTGCTGGGGACAGGATGGGATAGTCAAGCCTAAATCCTGTCATTGGTGAAGAGGCTGTGCTGGTGGGCATGGTGCCTTTGCTCTGTCCCCAAAGACTAGTGCATCGCCGCTGGGCAAAACCACACTGCATTCTGCACTCAGACCTCACTCGATTTTAAACATGAGGTTTGAAAGCATTCTCTCTTAAAAGAAATGAAAAAGGAAGAAAAAGCTTGGGACTCCTAGTACAGAACTTCGAATTTCTAATTCTCCTTGTAGTGGGGCTGAAAAAAAACCAGAAAGGCACAAGTACCTCGCTTTAGCTCAACCTGAAACATATTTTTTTGGGAGGAGGGTTCTTTCTTTTTCAGCTGAACTGAAAACCAGTGACTTTCAGGACTGCCAAAAGTGTTTTCTTTTCTCTCCCCACCCCTAAGTAAGAGCTTTTCATCTAATTTTCAGGGCTGTCTGATCCTATTTTTATTGTTTTCATTTATTTTTTTGAATTCAGGTCAAGTTCAAAGGAAATGCAGCACTTCAGAACACAAAATCAAGGCACTTTTTTCTTAGATGGTAAAAATAAAACTGCTAAGATTTCTGTACTTTTCCCACCATATTTTTTTTTCAGCCAGAACTTATCTTCAACCAGATTGTGTGAAATATTTTGGTGTCCCCCAAAACTTTGTTGTCTGTTGGAAATCAGTTCCTTACTGAAAATACATGCCCTAATCTATGGTAGATGGAGAAGGTGCCCTGACTCCCCTGAAAGATGCCTCTGGGTAAAACCAGCTCCTCATTGCAGCCTGTTTCCTATGTACATGTTGCTTTGGGTAAGCCTTTCAAAGACAGTCAGTGTCATCTCTACAGTAATTCCCAGGTGCATCCTGTTTGCACTCCCTTTTTCACGGTTCATTTTTAGGCTCGTCTTCAAACCGATACTGAGATTTCAGCCGGTCTTAAATGGCTCATGGCCATGTGTTACTCTCGCTTGCTTTGCCAACTCAGTAATTTGTGACTTTTTACTGTATTTGTACTTAAAAGATGAGGCGTGAGGAGACCTGAGATTTCTTAACCACCATTTCATGGGAGAAATGGCTGTTTGCTCCCAGGAACTGACTTCAGACAGCGTGCTGGTTTCGTTATGCTGTAACTGAGATACACTGGATCTGTTTGCAATGGGGCTGTGACTTTCCTGTCACAGGGAGACCCATGTGATATGCTTGGACTAAACACAGGCAGAGTCTTTGCCAGAGAACTGTCTGTCACCAGGCTCAGTATGACCTCCCTTCCCATTAACCCTGTTGTTATATATGTGAGTAAGGAACATTAGTATTAGTAAGGAGCATTTGTATCCCTCCACTTGTAGGAAAGTGAGGACTGATTTCAGAGCCAGTATTTGAGGTGAGGTGACATTTGGGGTTAAAGGATGGGGCAGTTTCACTTGCTTACAGCTCTTCATGTGGCTGCCAGGCTGCTTCCTTTCCTTCCTTTCCTTCTTTTCCTTCTTTTCCTTCCTTCCTTCCTCCTCTCTCTCTTTCTTTTCTCTTCTACTTGTGTGTCTCTTATCTATCCATGTATTTGCCTTCCCTTATTTTATGCTCAGGGACCGGGAGAGTCTTAGTCCTTTGGAAGTTGCACCTTATGTTATGTGACACATTTCTTGCTGTTTATGTTATCATCCCCACTTCTCTGAGCCAGTTCACCTGCAAGCTTTTCATTGTTGTTCCATGACACAAGTGCTGTGGATGTAAGGAACGAGGGCAAACAAAGAGACTGTGCCGTAACACAGCATAGCACTTATTTATAGCTTTCCAGTTTCATTTTCAGGGGTTTTGGAATTGTTTTTGGTGGTCAGAAGGTATTAAAAACATGAGATCAGAACCTGATGTTCTAAATCCAAAATAAGCCTGTTGAAGTTGATGGATTAAAGCTGTCATAAGTAAAATCAGGCTCAGAGTTCCCTGGCAATCATATCTGCAGCACATTGTTCATAAACACTACAACAATTTTTATCTCAAGTCTTATGATATTTGAGGGGTTTGCTTTGGGTTTTTTTAGGAAGAAAGCTCAGCTCGTGGGGCCATGTGGTCAGCCTATTGAAAACAAAATGTTAGCTTTTACTCATTGTGTTTGTAGGAAAAAGTGCAATATACAGCTTAAAGACTTGTTAACTGCACGGCAAACAAAGAGAGCATGCCCAGTCCATGTGCTGCACTGATTTTTAGGACAGCAGCAGAGCTATCTGGCACCTGAGTCATGCATTTTGAATGCTCTTTGTAGAAGTCTGCCCAGCTTCTTGGATCACCAGAAGTCTTTAAAACTGAGATGCTCTCTGTGACACTTTGAAAGGAACACACAGGGCTCAGCGCACTGAAGGTAGCAGAAGGTGGTACCAAATCCACCCCAGGTCGCAGGCGCTAGTCCCATTGCCTGCTGCATGCCCACTCCTACCTGGTGTTGTACTGCTAGGGTGCAATCAAGTCATTTAGACCAGCCTTGGGCATAGGAGGACAGATGGGTCTGGAGGTGATCCAGGCTCATGGGTCCCTCTAGGCACTGCAGTGCGCTCAGCTGAGCTGCAGGCATCCTGCAACCAGAAACAAAGGCACACAGAGCTGGTGGAGGAAGAGTCTTTGATCCTTAGAGTGGCATGGAGGTGACCTATGAGCCATGGAAGTCAGAACTCATACAATTTGGCATATGCATATCATTGTAGGATATTTACATAAAGTATGCACATTATATTCATATTTGAGAATACGTATTTTTTGACAGACACGAATGATTAAACAAACCCCAAACTCTTGAAAGCCTCTATATTCTTCCATTTAATCTCTTTGAGTCACAGGAACTGCAGGACATTAAATATGACAATAATAATGCCATATTTTCCAGACCAAGGAGGCATGTTTAAAATTGATGGTTTCCTTTTAACCTCTCCTTCCATCTGCAAAATGGAGATTACCTGGATTTGCCCCACCATGCTGTTGCTAGGATTAATCTTTATTCAATGCCTTATAGCTGGGAAGCGCTGCGTTTATTAATGCCTCCGAACTGCTGCAGCAAGGCAATCAGTAGCTATGTAAAAGAGATTCTCATGGGGCTTTATTCCCTCTTTATCATTTAAAAACAGTTAAAAAAATTAGAAAAGGCACAAAAAAACAGTATTGCTACATCAAATTCCACAGGCTGCCTGGCTGTACATTCACAGGGCTGCAGGACCCACAATTACACTTGCCCATCCACTACAAAGGTTGTGTCTTGATCCATGCTCCCTCTGCATCCACATCACACCAATGATTACAGGTTAAGCAGGATATTTTCTACCTGTTCCTAAACTGGGATTTTGAAGGTGTATTTAGTACACTGCCAAACTTGTCCATAGATGCAGGATGCACAGGTACCAGGAGAGATTTCCTTTGATGTTCCCCTGCCTATAGCTGTGTCCTCACCACTCCAACCTATTAGCTCTGAGCAGCCTTGGCTGAATTCACACCCTTTGCATCCTCTTAGCTGAGTTTTTTCGTATTGCTTCTTGGCAATCTCTGGCAATGTGATGGTACCAGCAAGCTAGTGGAGGTGTGCACACAGGGATGAGAGAATGAGCAACAGACTGTTCCTTGGAAAGCCATTCATGGGTAAGGAAAGGAAGCACATAAACTTTTTACTTGCCCTTTTTCTTGCTTTTTAAATAAGAAAATGCAAAATCAGCTAGTAACTGAAGTGGGGAGGTTGTGAGGCTGGGAGGACAGGGCACTTTGCCTGTGAAGATGTTTAGGACACTTGTCATTTAGTAATAACTTCTAATTCAAAGGTTCTGGGTTCAGTTTACAGTACCTAAAAGGACCTAGAAGAAAGCTGCAGAGGGACTTTTGACAAGGGCATGTACGGATAGGACTAAGAACAATGGATTTAAGCTGAAAGAGGGAAGATTTAGATTAGATAATTGGATAAAATTCTTTACTATGAGGGTGCTGAGGCACTGGCGCAGGGTTCCCAGAGAAACTGTGGATATGCCATCACTGGCAGTGTTCAAGGCCAGGATGGATGGGGCAACATGGTGTACTGGAGGATGTCCCTGCCCATGGCAGGGGGTTGGAACTGGATGAGATTTAAGGTCTCTTCCACTCCAAGCCATTCTGTGATTCTATGGTTCTATGAAATTTGTCAGTCTGGGCTCTAAATTACAATTTTTAACAACCTAAGGTGAAGAGTTAACTCCCAAGAGGCAAACAAATATTTTATGGAGGGCAGGTGGGTTGTTAAGTGATCTAATGGTATTTTATATGTGGACACAAGGTGGGTTAAGATACCTTTTGTATTCAAGCAAGAGGTTAAACCGCATCTTTAGACACAGCCATTGCTTGCACGGATTTCTGAGAAGAGCAGCCACTTCACTGAGGACAGGGTTCAGGTGTTTCAGTGTGTTTAAGCCCTCCTGTAGCAGCTGTGTCCATACACGTATCACTGGTACACATCTAAAGCACTTGGTGGAAGGATGCTGTTCCAGAAGAGCCACGTGGCACTGCTATGGCTCTGCTTGCTCAACATGGACACTTTCACCCAGTGCTTTGGTTGATTTATGGCAAAGGCCAGACTGGTGGGAGCTTGTTAAAAAGTAAAGAAATAGACAACATTAGTCCAAAAAAGGACAAAAATTTGGTGTGGGAAAGTGAACTATAATTGGCCTGTAATTGTGATGCTGTTGAGACGGTCTTTTTCAGGAAGTCAAGTAAACATTATGCAATAAGGAGCTGGCACACAGTAAGTCTGTACTTCTAAAAGCTGTATTTGCCTTGGAGTTAACCAGCTTCATTGTCTCCTCTGCTCTGTTTTGCTGAGATGTCAAAAGCTGAAGATTAGAACCAGTGCTGACTGGAGATTAGGCCTGAAAGGTATGATCCAATCAGATAATCATTGAGGAAATTAAAACAGAGCACTTCTGTTCTGTTCCTGAGTTAAGGACAGATGTCTTACTGTGCAGTAAGGGCACAATGCAATAAGGTCATCACAGTGCACAGGTCATCATCCTGTTTGAAATCATTGAGGGAATCTCTGTAATAATAACCCTTGCTATGGAAGTTGTGTGCAACCAACAGGATGATGGTGTCCTGCTTTCAGGCTGGTGTTGGTGTCCATGTTTTAGCTTGGTTGCTGTACAGTTACTATAGACTGACGGCAGCATAACAGAAAGAAAAGGCAGATCCCTGTTCTGTGTAAATAGAGGCATCTATCCATTATAATGTTTCTTACCATTTTAATGCATTCAACATGTCAATACACCACATCCTTTCCTTTCCTGATGCTATCATTCTGGCTGAAAAGGCAATTTAACTTAAAAAAGGGGCTCGAGTACTCAGAATTTTCTGAAAATTGCCTTCTCCACCTGAATTTTCTCAAGGAAAATCAGTTCCAGAACAGGGTTTTGGGTTGTTTGGTTTTGGTTTGGCTCTTTTGGTCATGAGTCTATCTCCTGTTTTTTCCCCCTGAAGAATAGCTATGCTCTTAATATTTTGGTGCATGTTTGGTTGTTTTCCCTTTGATTTCTTAAAGGCAGTAGAAAGTCAGATCACCTTCACAGAGGCAGAGTTTGGGTATATGCACACATGTGTTCAAATAAAGTTCCTATTTAAAAAAAAAGGGTCAGGTTTTTCTACATTATCCACCTGATACTGTGCTCCATGACATCTATGAATTCTCCACTTATTTTGAAGGCTGCAGGCTTTCTAACATTGGGTGGTTTTTGTATATTCAGAGTAAAATCCGGTTGGATTTGGTTCATAATGAGTGCACAAGAATTTAGGTAAATGAATAATCACATGTGTAGTAATGTGGCAGTAATCACAGAAGGTCTGGGTTAGAAGGGACCTTAAAGCTCATCCACTTGCGACCCCTTGCCACGGGCAGGGACACCTTCCATTAGACCAGGTTGCTCCAAGCCCTGTGTCCAACCTGGCCTTGAACACTGCCAGAGATGGAGCAGCCACAGCTTCTCTGGGCACCCTGTGCCAGAGTCTCAGCACCCTCACAGTAAAGAATTTTATCCTAATATCTAACCTAAATCCCATCTGTCAGCTTGAAGCCATTCCCCTTTGTCCTATCACTATATGCCCTTGTAAAAAGTCCCTCTCCAGATTTCTTGCAGGCCTCCTTTATGTGTTGGAATACTGTTTGAAGGTCTCTCCAGAGTAATTCTAAGGATTCCATAGCATGGCTGTAACAATGGATAGGGCATCCTGATAACTTTGCATCCCAATCACCTTGTGCAGTCCATACGTGAATATATAGGCTAGCAAGGATTAGCAGGAAGATTAAGTCTATGTATGCAAGATTTGTCTTCTTTGTTTCAAGTTCTTCGCCCCAATGTTGCCTTGTACCTCAGAGCTCCGCAGACCTGTTGTTGAATTCAGTGCAAATAAGGTTGCTTTATATAGTTCTGCAAAGAGACAGCAGGGAATTTAAACAAAAATTACAGCAATACATCTGTTCGTGTTTGCTTGTGAGAGAGGGAGCAGGAAAAATTAACAGTTCCTGGTGCCCTTGAGGGAAGCACATGGGAAAGTAAAGCCAAATTACCCCAGGCCCTTGCTGGGAGTCGTGGGAAAAGGTGTTTCTCCTCTCTCCCTCCCAACCTCTCCTTGCCCTGGGCTGGCAGAGCAAGGGCAGAGCCTTTTGGCAGGTTTTGTGTCGGGAACCATTCTCCCTTTGTGAGAACCACAAGAGTGCTCTCTGCCAGCGCTCACAACCTCTGTAGTAGCCCTTAGAGAGCAGAGCCCCAGACAGGGAGTGTGTGACCATCACCTGCCCTGCACCTTGCCTATACCTTCCTGACCTAGCCATTGTTTCTACCATGCACCACAGAGCTGCTTACAAAAGAGTTTCCCTCCATGGCAACAGGCACAATGACCAAGGTCCGGGTGGTTTTCTTCATCCTGGAGAATTTTTGGGATGCTTTCACATCTCCAACCCTCAGGGCTAACTCTGCCATAGTTTCCTAATCACTAGCAGCTGCTTTCTCCACAGTACAGAGCAGCAGCAGCATGATATCCTAATTCCATCCTAATACATGATATCCTAATTTGGCATATGCCAAAATTTGATGAAGGGGTGTCTGTGCTCCATCAGGTTCAATGAGACTCTTCAGTCCTTCCTAGGAGGGTTAAAAGAAACCTTATACCTGTCCTAATAAAAGATATCTGTCCCAAAGTGAAACTAGGTTTATAGACACCAGACTAACATTTATTCTGCTGAGGTCAGCCTTGGAAAGAACTCATTATCTGTTCCACCATGGCTAGAAAGAGACTGAGGATGTAGGAATTAAAGGAGAAAGGGGAAGAAGAGGAACCAAGTTAAAAAAGTTAATGAGAAGGGATTTTCCACTTGTCTGTTGGGTTTTGGGGGTTTTTTAACACCTCAGCTCCCACCTGAACGAACACAAGAGACAGTGTCTGCAGTAGATGTGGGAATGGTCTTTGAGCAGACATTTGAAGCTACATCTTGCTCACACAAAAGCTGTATTAATAACCTGCAGTGATTTTTCTTCCCAACAGAAACTGCAAGGAGAGAAAACTCCAAAGAATATTAATGCTACCCTCAAGGAATTGTTTGGGATCATTCCTGGGGATGGGGACCCGCTGCAAGAGAGAGGCACTTTCACATGCAGACGATGTGCTGTCGTGGGCAACTCTGGGAACCTGCGGCAGTCACAGTATGGCCAAGAAATTGACTCCCATGACTTTGTGCTCAGGTGAGTAGGCACCACCCCAGCTCCCCATGGCTCTTGTTTAAGAATCACTGGGGATTTGGGGGACAAGTGAGCAAATGAGATTTCAGGGGCTATCTGGTGAAATCTGATACTTAGGTCAAATCTAAGTTCCAGGGATGTAAACTATGTGTGTTGGAGATACAACATCATAGAATCATAGAATAGATAGGGTTTGAAAGGACCTTAGGATCATCTAGTTCCAACACCCCTGCCATAAGCAGGGACACCTCACACTAA
>NDXB01002861.1:0-34739 GCA_002631895.1 Agapornis roseicollis
CAGGAGAATCTGCTCCAAGATTTTGCCAGGCACAGAGGTGAGACTGACTGGTCTTTAATTCCCTGGGTCATCCATTTTCCCCTTCTTGAAAATGGGGGTTATATTTTCAAATGTGATGAACATGAAATGTGGCTTTAATTTCTCTTTCAGTCAAAAGCTTCTTATTTAACCTTTAGTAAATAAGATGCAGTATCATTTTTGAAAAAGTCTATGTACTGAGAGAGTAGAGATACCTAAGCAAGTTAATTTTTAAAGGGAGGCTTAAGCAAGACTGTAAAATACCATTTGATGAATTTTAGATGTTCTGAATTTGATAGAGACATTCATTTTTTACTGGAAAGCTCAGAAGATGGGTAGGTTTCTACTTCTGTTCAAGTTCTGAGCTACCTCAGGGAGAGCAGCTGAGTCCTATCATATCTAAAGCAAGGTTTAAGTTTCTGAGTAATCAGTCTCTTTCTCTCTCTCTCTCTCTCTCATAAACGAATAAGGTCCTTGAAAAAGTTATTAATGGCTTGTGCATTGATTTTATGGAGGCGATGGTAGTGTTCAGCCATATTTCTGAAATGTTTTCCTTGTTCAAACATTAAATCAACATTGAAAAAAACTTCTACCTTAATGATTCAGTGCCACCTTCAGTATAAAAGACTCCAAATATATATATTTTTAATTTCTCAGAGAATATCCTTGACCATCAGGCAAAACTTTGTGAGGGCTTTGATCACTTCTGTAAGGAAAGGCATGTTGTCTCTTTTCAGTAACAAGTGCTCTTGCATCTGTCCCTCATAAGGTTGTGGTCCAGAGAGAATGAATGCTCAGGGTTTTTCATAAGCTTTTATGTGGTTTCAGCATGGAGGGTGGGGATTAAGGAGAGGTTTGGGAACCCTTAGCTCTTTGGACATCTAAGGAGACAGGTGTGGTTTTCATTTTGGCAAAAAAGCACTTTTGGAAATAGAGCCATCAATCTCAGCTTCTGTATGCTGCCTATAACTTGGAGTATCTAATTTTTCCCTTCTTTTGTCTCTTCTTTGCCTTATATAATTATTATACCTTTGGGGGGTGGGGATGTCTTCCTATTTTAGTGTACAGTGACTCTAAATTTAAGATGTGGGTTTAGATATTTGTATAACAACCAGAGCAAGTAGTAGTTGGTATTTTCCTAGCAGCAGGCTTTGAGGCTGCTTTGCTTTATTCAAGTGAAAAGTGTGTAGTGTATTGGATAACCTCTAGCAAATTTAATAATATTGGTTTGCTTCCCTGTCAAGGTTCTTTCACAGTTTCTGTAGCCACAATCAAAAAACATACATTCTTTACTCTACTTATGAGACTTTACAAGTAACCTTTTTTCTTCTGAATTTATGAGTTTCCGTCATAGTCTTTCCCTTAGCAGCACCACATATAAAATTATTGCCAATGTTTCAGATTGCTGACTTACTCTGAGCAATACCTACCTTTTCCTAAGATCCAATATTTAAAATGTAGAACTGCTATTCTGGAAGTCATATTATTACCATAAAATGTAGTTAGCTTCTTGTAGCTTCCAGAGTTCAAGAGCATTTCGTAACAGACATCTGTCTTAGAAATGAACGAGTTGTTCATGGTGGCTTTCAGTATATGTCTAGCAACATTCTTGTGAATCAAGTGAAGAGGTAATCAGATGTGTGGGAGTGACCTCCATGGTGCTTGATAGCAGTGTAGGTTCTTCCAGAGTTAGCTGACAAGTAGCAGTAGGAAAAAAATGACAATAAATCTGTAAATAACAGAGTACAAAATAAAAAAAAAAAAAAAAAAAAAAATATGATTTACTCTNGAATCAAGTGAAGAGGTAATCAGATGTGTGGGAGTGACCTCCATGGTGCTTGATAGCAGTGTAGGTTCTTCCAGAGTTAGCTGACAAGTAGCAGTAGGAAAAAAATGACAATAAATCTGTAAATAACAGAGTACAAAATAAAAAAAAAAAAAAAATAAAGAGTATGATGTACTCTGTGTTTAAAGTTCTTTCTCAGAATTCTAATTCTAGGTTGCTTGCTCCTAATGTGTCCTGATCCCACATAGGCATTGCTCAATGATGGTTTCTGTATCACAGCCTTTTTGAAACGTGATCACTTGCTGCCTGTTAAGATCTCCAGGCTCAATCACACCACTTTCTGCTTACTTTCTACTTTTCCCCCTTCCTTTTTAAATGGGTTCATTGGCCCTGTGACCAGACACAGCATGCTCTGTTTTTCTCAAAGGTATTTCAGCTGTGTGTTGCACAAACTCTCTCTTGTAAATTAAATTGAGTAAATAGTTTATAGCAATTTTAATGCAGCAGATTGATAAAGTTATTAATTGCAATACTTCATGTGATTTTGCAATGTATGTTGAACGTCACAACTGCTTGCACAGAAGAGATTTTTCTTCCTTATATACATACTAGAACATTATTCCCCTTTCCAAAGGCACTGTCCCCAGACAAAAAGAAATTTGTAGGTCACATGCAATGAAAGTAGTTATGGGATAAACTGCTGTTTAACGGAAACAAAACAAGCAGTAGTTGAATGCTTAAAGTGTATATATTCTAATTGGGGATTGTTATTTGTGGTGTTTCCCCCCACCCCCCTCACCCCCCCTCCAAAAAAAAAAGGAGGTAAAAAGTGGAAAGGCAGTGGGCTAGGGAGTTTTCTTGTTTATATTACTTGGAGGTTGTATGTGCAGATACAAGCCAGTTCAATCTAGTGTTCTACTTTAGGAAAGTATACTTAGAGGGGTTAGGAATAGTTAGTTCAAGAATACAAGTAGTTGTCATGACCTTCAATTTATCTCAAAGCTGCTCCAGTCCAGTACAGATAAGGTAGCAAATGAAATAGTGTGTTCCACATATTTGGTAGCCAGCACTAGGGGATGCCTGGATTGTGGCGCACCCACACAGTTCTCAGTCAGTGTCCTTATCAGCATCCACACTAGCTAAGATGTGGAAATGTCCCTATAATCTAAAGCAAGCCCAAAGCCTACCCTCTTACAGCCATATGACTGTATGGAACAAGTAGTCCCGCACTAAGTGACAGAGTGACATCAAACTGCTGCTTCTTTCCTTCTGTAGGATTCATCCAAAACTCTGTGCCTGGGGCAAGATACGTTGAAAGTGAAATACATCTGGATTGCAGTGCAAGCTCAGGCCTGCCTTCACATTGAAGCACAGATATATGTTGTACTTATTAATAATTGTAATGAGTACACATATAACAAGAGAAGGTAGGTAGCACCTGAAGCATAGCATGACAGTTGACATCAGAGGATCATTCTCTTCAGCAAACGTGCAATTATGGTTCCTTTTCTAGTGACAACAGCAGTAGGTGGATAAGTTTGGACATATTTATTCCTGTTTAACATCTTCATAGTTATTCCTTTTTAGCATCTTTCATTCCACACTTGTTAACTGATATTGTAGAATCCAGCAACATATTATATCCTACTAGGAATCTGAGGGCTATCTTACAAGCAACAGAGAATTGTAATGAATGATACACTGAAACATATCACAATCCGCAATCCTTTAAAATGTATTGTGGAGACATCCTTTTGTTTCCTTGGTATCCAGTACAATTAAGATAAAACTAAATAAAATGGCATTCTTCACAAACTCTTAAAATTGTGATCCCTAGCATACAAAACCATGACTTTAAAACCTAACTTTATGGTACTCTTAAGTCTAAAATTTTTGTATTGCCTGGCCAGCACTAAGTTTAAAGGCTTTCATATGATGCTTTCTATTGAGCACTCAATTCCAGCAGCTCATCATTAACTAATGATAAAAGGCAGGAGGAGAGCGAGTAATGCTTATCATATAATTTTGAATGTGCTTTTGAAAGAGCTCTTTAGTAACTGGTTTTCTAGGGTTTTTTTCAGCATGCTTTTGAGGTGGGTAATGACTTCAGATAAGAAATACTCAAAGAAACTCTAAATACAGAGGCAGAACTATTTACACAAAGATGTGCTTATTTTCCTGAAGGCTATTTCTGGGGGTTATAGTGACATCCTTTTTTACTTTGACCAGTCATACTGTGTGGAGTTTATTTTTTCCTCTTCACTTCTAAGCCTTGCCACTACACACGTTTCTTGTGCAAACAGAATCAGAAAGATTTTCTTGGTTTCTATTTGTAATAGAAAGTTTAGCCTTTTTTATTACTTTCACTATTGACTCTTGATATGTTCTTGTCTCTGCAAATACTGCTGAAATAGCTGCTGTCATCTATTCTTTGATATGTTTTGGCTGGACAGGTGCTTTAGGGTCAAATGATAGCTCATTCAGCTGAAACTGTGGTAGCAGCAATTGCCAGCCTCAGGCCAGTTCTTGCAGTTCAGATTTTCAGGATTTCAGGCTGTGATTACTTGTAGTTCTTAAACTTTCACCAAATATCAGTGTTGCAGTGCTGCTCCTTGCTAAAAGAAACACACAAACATTTTTTTAAGCTGTGGTGGTATCCTTCCTCTAAACCAGTACATGTTAGCTGTTAGCTATGTGCTCAGGGATGCAGAGTGTAAAGAAAAGGGGTAAATGTTCATACTACATAATATTTCATGGAGGAATTTGAGATAGTATAATGTAGCTATGTCCATGGTCAGGAAATGATTAAACCTCAGCGACTTAAGATTTCAGGCTTCTTTGCTGGCACATAGGTACACCTGGTATTTTCAGCTGCTGTTTATGGGATTCATTCATGGGATGTCTATTAAGTTAGTCCATAAGAGATGCCAGTTCAGTAAACTCAAACATGTGTTGTGGGTTTCCTTCTTATGTTGACAACTTCCCTTTCTCACTGGTAAGAAATTTTGCAGAACTGAATTTTAAGAAGACTTTGAACAAGAAAGTTCAAAGGAACAAAGAAGAAGATTTGGATACATAGGGCAGCCAGAAGTGGGAAGGGGTGGCATCCCCTTCAATGACAGTCTGTCATTGAAAAGTATACCAATTCTCACTGAAAAAGCAATGAAGTAGTGCAGGTTATTTTAAAAAAGTTATTTTCATATTCATTATTCTCTGCAATATTTGGTTCTCCTCCTAAGTGTCAGCAGGACCTAGAGGAATTACTTCTAGTCCTGTTATTTCAAATTAATTAAGTCATTAAAGTTTATTGTTGTCTTAGTTTTGTCTTGAAGAGCAAAATGTGCTGGTTAGAGGTATTAGAATGCAGTATGCATAAAATAATCTGCAACATTTCCTACTAAGAAAAAAGAAGTATATTAAATATCAGATAGACCTACTCACTTCATTCTTATCTGTAGCTCTTTTTCAGTGTTTGGTTCTCTTTTTTTCCACTGTATATTATTTAATGTGATAACAAAAATTGCAATCACTGATAACAGTGATAATTAAACAAGAAACTATTAAAAGGAGAAAGGTCCTACCAGCTGCTGCTCTAAGTAGATTGTGAACTTGTTAAACTCCACAAGTAAAAGCTGTGAGTACCAAGGGTTTCTGTCTGTAGAAGTGTTAATCATGGGAAGGATTTCTTTCCTAAGTGGTTTAGAAAGGCTTACATGTCTTTTTAACTAACTTTGCAGTGTTCTTAAACTGATTGACAGTAACATTTGTTTAAATATGTGAAAATGAAAACTTCATGTAGGTTTATGCCTTGGGCTGCATTTTAAATATCCAGATTATTTCCTTATTTGCAGTCTACTCCGATGCCCAGTAGCAGTGTTCAGAATTTGTTTTCTTTACTGATGCTCTTGCTGCCATTTTTCATTCTATCAACCCTTCATAAAAATGAAAGGATATCACACAACAGTTTGTTCTTTCACCTCCCCAAGACTGGTAGCTGGCAAACTGTCCCAGATTTGCAAGTTGATTAGAATTGAGCATTCAGAGTATTGCTTAAGTTTGACACCACTCTGCAGGACTTGGATGCATAATTTTTTTTCCTGAGCCCACAAACTATTTCATACAGTCTTTTGCCATGGAAAACAGTTATAGGAACATCAATATCCTTATCACCTTATGTTTCACCACCATTTTAAAATCCATAAAATCAATAGCATGAGTTAAGTGAACCATACAGGTAATCTTTAAAATATTTTATTTATAAGTTTACTATTTATTTATTTACTATTTGTTCATTTACTGTATGGTGTATTCATTTAATAAGTAATGACAATATTTTAATGTAATTTGCAAAATCAAGACTTGATGTTTATCAGAAAGGAAGATCTCAAAATGATCTAAAGTACCTGCAGGTACTTCCAAAATCTGTGCTTACATTCTAATTTAAAAAGAATTGTTTGGGCAGGCTTATCAGGTGGTTGCAAGGAAAGTTGTATCCACCAAACTCAGTAGGTTTACGTGTTTATACCGTAGTCCTCAGAACTTAGCTTATAAAATTCTGTCCCATTTGCAGTTACAGTTCTTGAATTCCAAACTTCCCTCTACTGTCAGCTCAAACAAGGATGGAGTATACTCCGGTTTATGCATTTTTCCCTCTGAACTTGTTCTTGTTTGTTTGTTTTGAAAAAGTATCAGAAGAAACTTCATCTTTACCTTTTACCTGTTTCCCCTTAATGAATAGTAATTCTTTGTACCAACAGTTAAAAATTAATAAGGCTTTTTCCTATCTAGTGAATGAATCACTAGTGTAATTTCCAGTAAGTTATATTGAAAATATGAAAAGAGTATTTTTACATTCATTCATATTTTAAGTGAATAAAAGCTTCATAATTAAATTGAACATTTTCTTTTCTTAAATGTGCTTTTCATTTGTTACTAAAGCTTCCTAAAATAGATACAAGAAAGTAATATAATTCACAATGAATATTTGAGAAGTTTACTACTTAAGTTTGAAGTTGTTGTAACATTGCTTTACTAAATGTTGTTTGTAGTTTATTCCACTTTTACTAAGTTATTTTGTCATAAATGTGGTGACTGTTGTCACCTTCAAGATTAATATGCACTAAAAGTAGGGAAATCTATTTTACAGTGACATAAGACTGTAGCCTTGAGGCTGTGAGGGAGTTTGTGCCTCAGTTATCACCTTCGGGGATGTTTTGGTTTTTTTTCTAGAACTTTTAACATTTTAAGATTATGGGCTCATTTTCATTTTCTTATAGTGATAACAAGATACCATCCGTAAAAGTAAATGCTTGTATGATGTGCCTAGAAAGAGTGACACAGCTGGCTTGAACCTTATTCTCTGCCATTAAATAGCTGTCAAAACAGCTGCTTTGCAGCTGACCGAGATTGAAGACCATTCCATAGGCTTGTCCAAAGCTTCATTTGTTCTATTGTCTGAATAGTGCTAATGTTCCTCAGTTCCAAATACTGGCTCCTGAAGCACTCAGTAGCAATCACTTTAATTGTTGTTAAGACTTAAAAAATTCTTATGTTATGCATCAATAAAAACTGTGTGTCTCATTATGACTTTAAAAAATACCAGCCATTGCATTAATAGAGATTTTTGCTTCTAAATACAGAGAAAATAGGCATGTTTTATATTTGTCCCTCCTCTTATTTTAGTACTCTGCACCCTTATTTATCCTTTGTACAGCAATTGAGTGTGCTTCTAACATCTGGGTATCCAAATCTTAGATACAGTTTCAGTGTTACAGAAAATAATTCCATTTGTACTACACATAGATTCAGATATTCTACTTTCTTCATAAATACTCAGTCCAGTATTAAATTTCAAGTGCAAAAAGGGCTTCCATTCCTCCTTTTCAAAGATATCTCTACACATATCTTAACCCTTTTGTCTGTTTCTTAAGAAGTCCCCACAATGCTTACATGCGAGTGAAAAAAAACTGAACAACCATTGCCAAAATGAAGACACCAGCTCGCATGACACCATGGCCATGCTGTTGCAGCACCTTCTCTGAAAGACAGTAGTTTTGGTCAAAGGCAAGGAGACCTGCAGATTTAAAAGCCGGGCATGGAAAGCATTTTCCCTTCATTTTTGTATGTTCTACACTGGGCAGTTTCCAGCTCAACCATTTCTGTTACCCCAGACCTTCATGGAAAGCTACACTGTATCAGCTGTCTGCATGCCAGGCAATTTAGAGCTGTGTGGCTTAAAACTACATCTTATTTCTTGTCTGAATATAAGCGCACAATTAAGGAGATCCATGAACAGTTATGTGCAGTTTTGTCAATATATTGTTCCCTTGGGGTTTAAGGTGGCATTGTATGTGTTGCAGTAATCTGGTTTAGGATTTTCCAAGTGAACCATCTGCAAATTTATTCTAAATAAGCATGATACTGGTAACTCCTTAAACTGCTTCTGAGATGTGTGTCTCAGGTCTTTGAATTTTGGAATAGCTGGTGTCAGTAAGAAAATTCGACAAACTCTGTGCTGCAGAAGAGTAAGTAAGAACCATCCCTTTATGTTTCTCCACAATCTGTTTCACCGTAATCTTCAGGAATATAAGGCTGTTATCCCCCTCCATTTAATGAGCAGGCAATCTCTGTGACATTATCCATGTATTCCTCAGAGGCTACCTGAGTTTTGCCTGCCTGGAGCTACAGAGTCAGGAGCTATAAGCTCAGGCCCAGTTCCAAAGGCACTTTACAGCAGTAGTTAAACTAAGCACGGTATTAAAGGTTTACTGAACATATGCATGTGGAATTCCACTGCCCTCACTACTCCCTTACCTTCCATAAGGAAATATAGGTATGTTAAATGAGAAATGGGCTCTGTATGAGAAAGCACCTGATGGAGAAAGCACCTGATGTAGAAAGCACTTGTGTAAAATTGCCTTCTCATTGCCTCAGAGAAATAAAACATTAAATGGTAGCCAGCTGAAATTGTAATTGATAAACAGCTTAGTTGGTGAGTTCTTTTAATCTGTGCGAAGCAAAGCAATGTGAAAGAGCACATGCCTTTTATTTATTTTAGAAGCCTAGCTGCAGTAGTTATTCTAATTTTTATAAAGGTTGAGAAAATCATGAGTTCATAAGCTCATATTTTCCCTAGTCACAGTTGTTAATAGCAAAAATAGGAGCCAGTGTGTTTGTTAATACATAATAGTCATGTGTCCATACTTTGTAATTCTCAGTACAGTAAACCAGTGTGAGTATACAGCCTGTGGGAGACAACAGTAGCAAATCTTCCAAAAGTTTTCCATCAGTGGTGTGTTCTGCATCCCTGGGCTTTGGGCCATACCTAAGAAAAGGTTTGGAGATAAGGACCAAACATCCAAACTACTTCCTAAAGGAAAGCTATGGAAGTGACTTCGAGCTGCTTCATCCCGCCCCTTACGGTGTTCCCCAGCAGATAAGCTGTTCATTTAGAGTACTTGTACAAAAGGAGATTTCTCACATAGACATTATGTTTAGGGAAATCAGAAAAAAGTTGTTCTTTCTCTTCCCACCTTGTGGAGCACTTCATACAAGAGAATGAGGAGGCACTAACATATGCATCACGTCACCTCTATATCAGTTGTCCCATCTGCTTGATGTGTAATACTTATCATTATGTAAACCATTAGGGAAAGAGTTGCATGTCTTGAGATGGACCTTTTCATCTTCTTCTTTCATTTGCCGATGTGAAGCATGAATGCTCAATGCCCAAGTGTGTCATTCATTTGACATTTTTTTGCTGACATAGAATCAATCAAGGCTGTTCCTTCATAAAAAGATTTTAGAGGACAACAGTTCAGTGTTCTGCAGTTCCAGTGTTTTCTTCAATCACATCTGGGGGTGCCCCTCATTCCTGCATTTGCTTAATAGGTGCCCATTCTAGAGTCTGGTACAGGTTGCTGTAATCATATTCTGTATGACCTGAGGCAGCTACAGGTTTATCTGAGAGAATGACTAAGTACTTTTTCTCAACTCCACCTTATTCTTATGGATTATACTGTTAGTCTGGTGATGTCTTACTTTAAGAGACTTAGGCATGATGAAAAGGTGTAGTATGGAACAATTTTCTTTGATGATCTTAGGCAAACTGGGGCATAAGCTGAAGCTAGACAAAAACAAAACCATATGCCATTGACAGACAGGCTTGGTAGGATTGAAGACTTTACCCCCACAAATTTAACATTTTGATAGTCAGATAAAAGATAATGAATCTCTTTCTTCACTGAAAGTTACTTCCTTTCTGTTTCAAGAATGGGGTTTTTTTTAAAAACAAAAACCTGTCATTTCCTAGTATTTTATTCAGTTTAATTTTGAAAATTACCCACAAAGTATCATCTGTCATTTTTGTACAGGGACTATTCTGTTCTCAAACTCGCTTGGATTTTTTTTTTAGGAGAACTTTTATTCTTACTTAGACTAATGTAGTTTATCCAAGATTGGTCCTCATTTTAGCTGTGGTTAGCTAAAACAAAGAACTGGCATATAGATGCAGATATAGTTATGTTGAGAGAAATGTTATCAGCTGGTCATTTCAAACAATCTCAGTGTCATCACCCAAAAGACATCCATTATCATGCATTATTTCTTCTGTGTTGTGGACTTAGGAAAACAGACCAAAGGATCAGCTGGAAATGCATCACTTTGGCAGAGGGCCTGCTGAGCCCCTTAATCCTTGTATGATTGCAAATGCAAGCAGGTATTTTAAGGGAAAGACTATGAATTGAGTGTTTATTTTTACTCTAATAGAGGAAGTCTAATTTAATTCTGATTAAATTATGCCTGATTTAGTCAGTGAGAACAATCTGATATGATTGGTGCAGAACATTTCAAAGATAGTGAGTTATGATGTATATGTTCCAGTAAATTGAAGGTCTCATTTGTTAATAAGAGTTATATAAATATAAAAAGATGCTGGGGGTTATTTATGTCTTTGTTACAGAGAATGCTTTTTGTCTTGTTTTTAATTCACCAAACCTTCATGAAGAAACAAAAAGAACAATTTGACAGAACATACTGTTTTCATGACATAATATAATTGCATAACAATCACAGAAGAGGAAGAACTAATTAGATTACTAGAATAAGTATCATGAGAAATAGGAAACTTGTCAATTCTCATAACATTTTGAGAATAATTTGAAAAAGACAGAAAAAAAGTTAAATGTAACAGAGAACTGGGACTTTACCTCCCACAGTTATTTTGCACTCTATTGGAACTGTACACAAAATAAAATCACAACCAGACATAGCTATTTGCCACTCAGTTGTCTTTCTGTGTCTACATGAGGTCAGTTCCATGTACATAAATTTTGTACATGTAAAAAATGGGCAGCTTAGAACCAAAATATATTTGGAGGGGGAAGGAAAGTCAGGCGAAAAACAGGAGTGACAGGAGGTTCATTAAAATACCTGCCACAAAATGATTTACTGCTGTTCTAGTTGCCAAATAGACAATTGTTGGCTTTTGCAAATTCTGAAAATGAAGTGGTTTTAGGAAAGAAGATATTTAAGTAATAGCATCTACGGCTCCTCATAGAGGAAATTCATCATTAGTATAGGCCTGTCATTTACATGCTCTCACATGGAGCTGGACACTGGCTGTCTTCCCTTACTATGGCATCAGTTTGTCCACGTCTCACGCAGGCAGCATGGCGCTGAATACATTACCCCATAACCTTACTACACCATGCTGGAAGAAATCTGATTACCATCTGAAAGCATGCACTTTAAGTTCCATCTGGTTGGTTGTTAAAGAGTATTTCTATTAATTTTTATTTTCAGTATAAGTATTGAAATAAAGGGGAAAAGGGCATGTGAAAGTATGAGAAAGAAGAGACAGAGAAGCTGAAATATGGCAGGCTATGTGTTCTTCAAATGTGTTTAATGCAAGTGTCTCAGCATATGGAGTAATTTGTTATTTAGTTCCTTTCACGTTATTTTTATCTTTTAATGTGCCTGTCACTCTAGGGTGTTCGAATAGCAGTTTACAATTTATTTATGAGAGTGTGTAAGCCATGGCCATCATTATGTTGGGTACAACCATACAAAAGAGTTTATAAACCTTGTAAGGATTAGTAAAAAGAAGGCAGCTAATGAAATAATATAATTAGATACTGGAAGCACAACTGAGTAATTACCTTGTTACTACAGCAAAACCAAAAGGGAAATGAACCCAGATTAGGGCTCGTTCCTATCCCTCTAAATCCAGACATCCTGCTTAGAATGCATGGTAGTTTCTTTGCTACTGTGTACTTCAGCACACTGTAACAATACAGAGACATGAAAGAAGATAAAGGGAAAACAAAAAAGCCCAGAAGTGATAAAAGAAGTAGAATATAATGAAGTTACAGCATAAAAGACTAGGAAAACTGTGTAAAACAAAGTGCATTTATGAAGCACGGTGACGTATAAAAGAAAAATAGAATGAAAGCACAAGGCAGGAAAATAGTATGTGGAAAGGAATCTTGAACAGGGATAATCATAAATTTTTTTTGGCTTGATTTATGGAATCTGAAATGGTGTGCAAGCCATAGAGCACAGTAAAAGCAGCAGCATCATTATTCAAGGAGAAAGTACCTCGAAAGCTTTTCAGTAACATAAATTGGATTGAAATAAACCAGGACTACACTAATTATTGATGAAGGATGTTATGTCACTACTTATTCAATGAAAGTAATATAGTCTATTATACCTCTGAGATGTATTTTGAAGAATATTTTTTGCAAAATCAGTGCTACCAATGCTTAATGGCAACTATGAAAGTCATGATATTACTTCAAGAAAATAAGTTGTTTTGAGTACACCTACAAGTACCTGAGTGGTTTTTATGTGTTTATATACCCATCTCAGAGATTGCCATGTTAACCATGCCTTACATGTTTGCCGTCAGTTTTCTCTCCTAACCTTGCACTGTTTTCCTCAGTGGCCCATCAAATTTGTACCACATAGGTCTCCATCATAGATAGAAATTAGGTAGATCTTGCAAATTCTCTTTGTCCATCTCTTAATCTAATTGCAACTCATTAGTATGGTGCCCTTATCTTAACCTCAGTGAAAATGATGCAGTCTTATGTTTTTCACTTCCTTTTGGCTCAAGAAAGGAGAACAAAATCTTGGCAGTTAAATGAAGAGCTAGGCTCCCATAAATATCACCTCTGTTAAATGGCTACATGGTCCATCTGCATCTTTCTAAGCTAGGATACCTTAGGGTAAGAAAGGGAAAATCATGCACAAAGTTACCTGCCATGGTGCTGATGTGACCAAGGATCTGCTAAGAGTCCTTGAGAATCTGTTTGCTCAAATACCATGTTCTCCTGTTGAAGCAGAAGGTGAGTGAAGGCATGTCTCTGAGTCAAACTGTGACGCACTTGAACCAAAGGCTACCACAGTCAGGAATTGCCCTGTAATTGATTGCAGCAAGGGCTTTCTGCTGATTAAGATGCTTTTCAGTGTGAATAACAGTGTCAGATGCTTTCTTCACTGAAAAAGTGCTTCTCTGTAAATCTCTAGTGTCAGTTTTAGAAGGCTCTCACTGATCCTACTATTCCACCAGATCTGAGAGCATGGAGTAAAGACATCTGTGAAAACAACACTAATTCTACAGTTGTTACAGTAGGCAACTTGGCTATGCCTGGCAAAAGTTGTGTAAACCACAACCATGCCTGAGCTACGGTATTGCAGCAATCAGCTCTGTCAGTGACTGTCAGGTCAATATGAGACCTGTCTGCTATTTCACAAAGCAGTTTTCTTTCCCCTTTGAAAAGTAATTAAGTTTATCTGTGATGTATATTCTGTGTGCCAAACAATCCTTTATGTTGCATTGATTCTGGCAGTCTGATTAGCAAAAACATCACCTTGCAATGAAAAATAGAAAATATTTTCTGGTTTATGTTTCCACTTACAGACTTTTAAGAGCTACTTTTTATTCTATGCTATAAAAACTTACTCGAAGAACTAGAACTCCCAATATGAGTTGCAGAGATAATGAGCATGGGAAAACTACTTAAATCTAGAATAAATATTGGAATATATGAATGATACAGGCTGATCAAATATTTAGGCAATCAATGGTCCTGTAAATCGTTACTGTGAATTTTGATATGTTCTTGCTAGTTCTGTTGGGCAAATTATCATTATCTACTTTGTAATGGAATAGTACAATATCTGAACAATAAAAAGCTTCCTATAGCATGAAGGCTACACCTTATTAATTACAAGAATAAAACAATTCTCTGTTTTGGGGAGATGGGGATGCTCAGCAATCAATGTGCCAGTAAAATGAGGTTCAGCTCAGTAGACAGGAAAAAAATCGGACATTTCCCACAGTCAATTTTAGCACTGCTGTCTTAGGAAAGTCTTGAAAAATACCCATGTACCAGTCAGTAGACAGAGGTACTGACTGAGACATGCAGCCAAGCAAAGGTAGCGTGCAGAAATACTGGCATAGGTCCCCTGAGCAATATGCAAGCACAGCATAACTATGCTTACATTACTGCTGCTGAGTCCAGCTAATGCAGCTGGACTGGTTCCAGATATCTCAGTACTATACCTTAGTTGCATGCTAGATCTGATGTACTACATTGTCCAATGTGGAATCACCTTTTGTGGTGACTATACTTTTGTTCCTTGTTATAATGCATACTTCATGGTGCTTTACTTAAGACTATTTGAAAGGTCATTAATTTGAGCAGTGACTACCAGCAATAGATTTACATATAGAAACATGTGTTCATTTCCTATTTCCGCTTAACTTCTGGATACATCTTAGCCTAACTTTCTTTTCAGGCCAGCCTCACCATGGTCTGCACTACGGGCTGCAGCGGAATTTCTGCTCTGGCACTGGAGCACCTCCTCCCCTTCTTCTGCACTGACTTTGGTGTCTTCAGAGCTGTTTCTCTCACATATCCTCACTCCTCTCTTTGGCTACTGTTGCTGTTGTGCAGTTTTTCCCCCCTTCTTAAATCTGTTATCACCAAGGTGTTATCACCATTGCTGATGGGCTCAGCCTTGGCCAGTGCTGACGGGTTGGTCCTGGAGCTGGCTGGCATTGGCTCTGTTGGATATGGGGGAAAGTTCTTGCAGCTTCTCACAGGAGCCACCCCTGTAGCCCCTCTGCTACTAAAACCTTGCCACAAACCCAGGACAAAATGCTATTAATGATATTATAGTTTTAAAAACTGAATTAAGAACATCACCTTTTTTTCCTTACTATAAGGGCATGTTCTTTAGCGTTTTCCTCTGAATGCTTTCTATGTTAATGAGCTCAGTACCTCTTTTGCTGCTAGTAACTGTCATCTTCATTTCTAAAGGAAGTGCAGAAGGTAAAAAGTTTGCCTGCTTCATTACCAGCCTAAGAGACTGTTAGAAATGCTGAGATAAACATCTGCAATTCCTGCCTCCTAGGCATTTTGCTCATCTCTCATTTTTCTCAAAGGCTTTTAGTCCAGTGAAGAGCTATTCTCTTCTCAGTACCAGTGCTTGTTCAGACTGTTGCATGTGGTTGTGTGAGTATAATTTCCATTTACTATAGTAAAGTTGTTAAGGATGTTACTTTTGTAAAGTATTTTGAAGTAGGAACTTAGCTGATCCAGTGTTATCTAAGAATCTGTTTACAACAAGGAATATGTTAGAGCAGGAATTACATCTGAGCAGTTCTGACTGAGTGCTTTCCTTCGTTGTTATTTCGATCAAGATCACATTTGTTCACAGCCAGAATAAGGCTGCCTGACAGGAGGCTGAAATCAGAGTGTAAAGTGCTTTCAGGCTGCCTTGTAATATTTTTAGGCTGCCCTTGAAAGCACAAATTTGTTTAAATACTTTCATTTAATTGTTGCTGAGTTTCATTATGGAGTGTGGCGGAGAGAGGGGAGCTGTACTGTGGCTGTATGTTTAAAGGAAGTCAATGTATCATGTTACTGCTTGAAGTATATCAGACTCAAGTGATACAGTGTTATGAGGTGATTTTTATTGCACTGTTAATAGTAGCAAGAAGTCCTTATTTTCTGAAAAAAAAAAAATGCAGTTAAAATACGAGCAGATCTTCATATTGAAATGCAATGATTTTATACAAAATTTCGTTGGGTGTGCTTGCAGGAGGTATTGATCTCTTTAGGAAGGCTAACACCTATGCTCCAATAGGAGGAAGCACACTAATGCTAATGCACGCTTCAGCAAATTAAATAACTATTTCACTTCTGTGTTTCATTTACATATTTTACCTTACCACAGTGTAGACAAAATGGCTGAAAATTCCTGAACCTGTAATGACAATAAAATACTCTGTTATCACTGGAAACATGTAACTGGAGTGCAGGGCAAAGGATGCAGGAAGAGTTACCTTCTGCTACGTTCACTGGCTAGGCAAGTTTTCTGCATTACTGAAGTAATAACACATGATAGGGTGTGCATTTCTGAGCTTTGTGGGGATTCAGGTACTGAGCCATGATGCCAAGGAGAACTTCAGCAGCTGGAATAACGTGCATTTAGCACAGTGATGCGCACTGGCCCATGTCTCATTATAGTATATGTAACTGCATTGTAATACAGGAAAGAGGGGAGTTTTCTGATTGCCCTTTACATTATGTTGTGCCTTTACTGGCCAGCCTTAACAAATATACTGCCAAAGCACAACCTTAAAGCAAAACGATGTGTTGAAACTTGGTGGTGGGGCTTAAAAGCATAGTGAAATGACTGTGCTGTTCAGCGGTTCTAGCCAAAAACTTTCTTCTTGCATTTGCTGCTGCCCCAATGCTCAGCAACTGTGAGATGAATAAAGCTGTTAGAACTCAGCTAATTTGTATTTTGTGTCAGTAAATAAATGTATTCCAGTCCATTCTGAAATGAGAACTAACCTCCACCTTTCTCAGGTACCTTGCATTTCCCCTAATAACACTTTACAGCAACTCTTAGACAGAAGGAAAAGTCATTGTCACCCTGTGGGGTTAGATTTCTAATCTGTGGGGTTATAAATCGTAGGTTTAGTGAGCCAAAGTGAATCTAGACAAGGTCAAACAACAAACCAAGATCCAAAGCAGAAGCAGTTCATGTGTTTCTCAGGAGTACATTCAGTGCTTTGCAGGGAGGCAGACCAGCCTCAGTGGAAAACATCTTTCTCTTCACTGTTGTGCCTCTCAATGTTAGTTTATGCATAAGAAGAGTGAATCAGGAACAATATGCCCTTTTTATTTCTTATTATAGTGTGTATTTGCTTTTAGAAGATCTCTCTTGGAAGTTTTAAACATATACATTGCTACTGCAGACCCTTGCAGCCCCTCCAGTGAAAGTTATCAATTGCAAGACGCTGTGTCTTCATAGGGTCCTTTCTTCAATTTTATGAGGTTTTTATATAATAAAGCAGAATAATTTGAGTTTTACTGGTCTTGCATCCTCACATCCGCATATATTTAGGGAGAGATTTTGAAAATGCTATCTCCTGTGTTTTTAATAATACAGACTTCCCCATTGCATTATTCTGCAGAGCTCTGAAAGATACTTATTTCAGTGTATTTTCTACTAGCTGTTTTCTACAAAGTAATTGGGGCAATAACCAAGTCACTTGTTTTCAGCAACACTTCAGTATGTAAAATGTTTCTTGTTCTCTCTCTTCATAGTTTTACCTGCCTTACAAGATTTATGTGCTAAAATTAAATGGTGCTACTTCAGTGTTGTGCTCTATAGAGACCTGTGTTGTTTTCCATTTTTAGTAGTTAGAAGCTGATGTATCAGGATACATTCAGGCTTTGTTTTCTGAGACAGCTAAAAATAGCACCATGAGAATAACTAAGGGGTTATGCAAAACTTAGTCTTGTTTTTGACTAATTTGGACACTTTTTAAGAAGCTGATAGTGTTTATAAATTACTTGGGCACTGCAATATCAGCAACTGTAATTACTAACAGTGAATTTAAAAACTAGTGATAGCTTAAAAGTTACATTAGAAGTTTGTGAAAGATCACAAAGGTAATGCAGAAAAATGGAATAACAAGCCACCCCTAAAACCATCAATACATTTTTCAGAGTGCAAACTGTATGCCTAGGACTGTGCTCATGCCTATTCTGTCAATCACCAACCTCCTTTTATTAGTCTTAGATGGAAGATAAACAACAAGACTGACAGCTTTGTGTCCTTTGGCATTTTTGTGTCACCATTCCAGAGTAAGAGGGTATTATGTCATCACTCAAGCCTGTCGGGTTTAGTTTAGTCTGCTGGTTGTCTTAATGATTGTCTTCCTCATTTTTTCCTCTAAGTTGATACACATACCCAGTATAGATTGTATGTTGCTGATGTTACCAGAATCCATTTTTTAGATGAGAGATGTCTTTAACTTCAGCCATGGAATTGTCACCCTTTTTCCCTGTACATCAAAACAGAAATTAGAAAAATAAGCATCTTCCTCACTTGATCAGTTCTGGTCTATACAGAACTTTTCATACTTCATACACTCAAACATCAATTGCATGAATATTACAAGAATTTTGAGATGTTTAAAATAAAAAGCTTTGTTTAGATAAGTTCATCATGTCTACCTCTCATGTGGCAGCTGTATAGACTGGCACTGTGCATTGATAACCAGTGCCCAATACCTAACTGTAGTTATATAATTTATTATATGATGAAATAAAAGAGAACCTTACATGATGTTTGGCTTTTGAAACTAGTCAAGTACATGTGGTAAGAGGCTGAAGAGTTGACACTTGTCTTTTGTTAGTGACTTTGTGACACATTCATTTAATGAAAACTACAGCTTTTCACTGCTAGGGAAGCAATAGACTGGTTCCACAAAACAGACACATGTTCCTGTAGGAAATGTCTGCCTCAAATTACATGTTCAAAGTGTCTGTGAAGTGTCTGGAAGAGCAAAACAAAATAAGAGTGGGGTTCTCTAAAGACAGGAAGCTGAATCCGAAAGATATGTGAGCTAAACATTAGGAAGTCCTAATAAGATGAAATAGAGCTTGGACAAGCAACTTCAGCCTAAAGGGAAGTATTTAGTGCTTCTTGGGATTCTCCACTTCCCTCTGAAGGGTGGCATTTAAACCGGATCAGATCTTCGTTACACTGAAAGAAAGACACAAATGAAAGAACAGAGAAGTGGCTGCTTTGTCTAGCTGTAGCCAGGCAGTTAGAACAGTCACTGTTAGTGGAATGGGTAAGGAAAGGGCAAGTTTTTAACTGCCACAGTCTCTAATACAAACCAGTAGTCAGGCCCACCAACCTTCTCAGATAATGTCTTAACCATCTGGCCACTGTAATTTCTTAAAGGGCTTTGCTCACGCCTTCACTTACTGGCACTATTCCACTACCAATATTCATGGTAGGCAGGAGAGAAATAGTGGAGCTAGCAGGTAGGAAACGTAGGAAAATAATGGTCAAGTCTTTGCATCAGTTGGTGTGTGTTTATATTTCTATGTGTATTCATACAAAGTAGGACAGTTTCACAGGACACTTTTAGTGGGAAATGCACAAAAGTCCAGTGGCGATGGTTTGCAGATGGTGGGGTGATTTGGAAATTCTGAGCTCTGCCCCTTCTGAGCAGGGCTTTCTTAAGAGAATTTTGTGGGTGACAGCGAATAGGCAAATTTAGAGTATTGGTTTGCCTGAACCTCTTGTGCGAGTAATTCTGAGGATATCTGCTGTGTGACTCACGGGTAAAATAAGTGGAGGAGGAGCACCTTGTTTGTGGATTGCCCTGATGCAGACACAATATCTGCTCACCACCAGTCATGTAGATAAATGACCCAGGAGATTCAGGCAGTTGCCCTTAGGTATCTCTACAGCTAGAGAGACTTAAACTCAGCAATTCAGCTAGGTATCTGGCATTGCACAATTGAAGGATTTCAGTGGTGCCCAGAGGTTTTCCTTAGGTACAGGGATTCATATTCCTGATGTTTGCTATGGTTTTATGTGGTAAGTTCACCTACAACTACAGCTAAGTACTGTTACCTAATAAATTGTCAGAAGTATCAGAGACCAAATAATGGTGGAGAGTGCCAGTGAGTGCCTAGATATTGTAGTGGCTTCTTGACATGTCTGTCTCAGCTGCAAAATTTATTCCAGTAGAGATCACTTTACAAGATGATACTTGATTTACATTTTCTGATTTGTTTCATAATAGGGGAGATCAGAGTCAAGTCTTTGATTTCATTTTCATAGGGAGCAGTATATCTTTAGTTCTAAAATGGATGATCAGCAACTACATTCATAGAATAATTCAGTATGTCACTTTGGTTACCACAATTCACATTGCAAAGCAGTGTAATCATCATTCCCATCCTATGTTGTTGCAGTCAGTAATGTTTCATATAGGTTCATCTGTAGCTGTCTTGGCTCTGTAGACACACTGGGGCCAGATCCTTATGTAGCTCCACAGTTTTTCTCCTCCTTTTCCCTTTCTCTGAATTTAGGCAGTCTCTAAGGAACTTTATCCTCTAAAGTGCTATTGAGGGAGACAAAGTAATGTTTTTGCCCCTTTTTGACTTTAACCCTCTTAATGGTCTTTTGGTAGAATTAGGAAGACAGATTTGCATATGGGGATTTCATTTTGTCTTCATTCCCTGGAGATCAACCTGGTTGCACACATTGCTAAGTATTGGCATAAAGCTTATGATCTAGATTTTACAGTAGGAGTTTCCCTATGGTCTCCTGCAGAACTTTATAGTTAGCGTTAATCCATACAGTTCTGATTACCCTCCTCCACCTGGCTGTAAAGGGAAATCTGCCAGTAGTCTTAAATTGGTAGGTTTGTAGTTTTCTGTGATGGAGCTGTTTAATCATTCTTTCTTGCTTTTGGTGGTGGGGGTGTGTGTTTTATTTTGTTTTAGTCTGTCACTGTTCAGACATACTTTACAGGACCCAATTAGAGGAAATTAAATATGCAAATAAAGTTTCAAATGTAGGAAATCCTGGAGAAAGTATCTCCAGTGCATTTTCACTCTGAGCATTTTTTTAAAAAATTATTGGTATTGTTTTGTGTTGGGTTTATTTTTCTAATTCAGATTTTTAATAGAGGGTTAGTAAGTGCTGTGTGATTTGATTTTTCCTCCCTTCTCTCAGAATGGACCTCTTAGGAATGAAGTAATCCAATATGATTCTTATCTGTCAAGCTTAGAGGGTTCAAAAGCATATTCATCAAGTAAGCATTTGCAGGTAGTTCACGACTGCACCTTTAATAACTGGATTATAGAACTCATTTTTTTTGTCTACTAGGGATTTTTTTAAATAGATTTCTTTGGTTCCAGCTGAATCCTAATAAACCCATGAGACTGCTGGTCTGAGGAGGAAACGTATTCAATTTCTAGCTAGCAGTAACATCCTTCCTTAATGAGGAAATTAACAGAGGTAATTTATTGAGCTTTTCAATAAACCTGAATATCTACATTGCCAGAGCTTCCAAAGTTCTGTTCCTGTTGTTATTTCTGACACTGTAATTCAGTGTTGATGCAAAAGTTTCCTGGGGGCTCAAGCTTCTGATATCCTACAGGTAGTAAAAGCAGATGAGAGCAGGTCAGCTAGAACATGATCTTGGAGCATGCCAGAGCTCATTTGTGCGTACACACTGAAAATGTTTGGCAGGAGTCCTTCTCTTCAGCTCCTCCCTTCCTGTTGTTCTAACTGAAAACATTTTCACTGATGCAAGCTAAGATCTTTAAAGCCTTTGTTGTTCCATGAGAAGACATGTTCATGGGAGGGCCTACTTGGAACAGCACTCATTTAAAGAGATCACATTAATCTGCATTTTAACAATACTGGGTAAGGCATCTTTATGGATGGATAGTCCTCAAATTTTGTGTTCAGTACTGTTCAGCAGAGTGCTATTCAGGATATCAGTTGTTAATTATAAGAAAACTATTTAAAAGCCAAAAAGGTGGAGAGGAATGCTTGAAAACTTTTTTGTTGTTTTATTTTTCTGTAGAACTATGATGCAGGTAAAAGCTGTATGAATCAGAGAATCACAGAATAGCTGGGCTGGGAAGGGGCCTCTGGAGATCATGTAGTCCAGCCACCCTGCCCAAGGTGGGTCAGCCAGAGCAGGTTGCCCCATACCTTATCCACTCAGGTTTTGAGTATCTCCAAGGATGAAGACTTTGCAATCTCTGTGAGCAACCTGTGCAAGTGTCTGACCACCCTTAGGGTAAAATATTTATTTCTGTGCTTAAGTTGAATTTCCTGCATTTCAATTTGTACCCATTGCCTTTGAGCCTGTCAGTGCACACTGCTAAGAATTGCCTTGCTCCCTTCATTAGGTATTCCCTTGCTCTCTTCATCAGCCTTCTCTACTCCCTTCATCAGGTATTTATAAACAATGATGAGATCCCCCTAAGCCTTCTCTTCTCCAAAGTGAACATTCACAGCCTCTTCTTATATGATAGATTTTCCATTTCCTTAATCACCTTTGTGGCCCTTCATTGTACTCCAGTATGTCTCTGTCTGTCTTGCATTGAGTGAGCCCAGAAATGGACACAATAATTCATGTGTGGCTTCATCAGTGCTGAGCAGAAGGGAAAGATCATCTCCTTGGACCTGCTGGCAATGTTCATTCTAATACAGCTCAAGATGCTGATAAGTGTAAAATAATTTAAACTTGCAATTGTTACATTTTTGCACTTCTGTTACAGAAAAGATAAAGTGTACTTTAGAGTTTATATTTGGAAATATAAAGGAATATATTTTACGTGCCATTCCCTTTTCAAGAGTTCCTAATCAGTGTTTCCGATGTCTATTTCATATGTAGTTGGCTTAGCCTAGTCTTATAATTGCCTTTAGCAGCCTCGTTGTCATAGAGAAATTACCTATCACACAAAGGAAACAAAATTATTTAGTACAAAAAATGAGGAAAGTGTTACTAAGAGAGATGCCAACAGTTTAATAATTAAAAAATTGATGAGGAGAAGGGGAAAAGACTAGACGGAAGAACAAGTGGAGTCAAAGACAGTTTATTCCATGGAGTGGTGACACCCACATACAAGTGCAGTCAGGAAAGGTTTCAAACAAAAAGAAGGAAGGAAGATGAATCATAGAATCATAGAATGGCTTGGGTTGGAAAGGACATTGAGATCATCAAGTTCCAACCTCCCTGCCATGGACAGGGACATGTTGCACAATGAAGAATAAGAATAATAAAACTCAGGAAAGGATGAAATCAGTGAGGCAGGACAAATATTGTCTCTTGGAAGATAACGTATAGTGAGTATACTAGAGGTGGTTATAGGGGAAAGAAATTAAACATGAAATTCGATTCAGGAAGGTTTGGTTGAAGAATTTGGAAACACCCTGATTAAAGAAGAGCAAAAGAAGGATCTGCAGAGAACATCAAACTTGGCAAACAGAGTTTGCAAGCAAATGAAAAACAGAATCAAAACCACTGCTGTGTGCTGGAGAATGTGGATTAGATACTTGGAATTTTTCCAGAACTGTTGAATCTACTAGGAGTAAGATGGGAAAAGAAAGTCAAGTGTGTAGACAACAGGTTTATTTTTCTAAATAATTTTAAAATAAGAGATCTTATTTTTTTTACGTGGAGAGAAGGAAAATGTTGAGTAGCTAGGTAAAAAAGAATTAACTGAATCAGCTCCAAAGTGAAGAGATGAGATGGAAGGAGGAATCAAGGACACAGTATAATCATAGAATCATAGAATAGTTAGGATTGGAAAGGACCTTAAGATCATCTAGTTCCAACCCCCCTGCCATAAGCAGGGACACCTCACACTAAACCATGCCACGCAAGGCTTCATCCAACCTGGCCTTAAACACTGCCAGCGATGGAGCACTCACAACTTCCTTGGACAACCCATTCCAGTGCCTCACCACCCTAACTCTTTGTGTGTGGCCATCCAACCAGTTCTTTATCCACCAAGTGCTCCACCTATCAGATTGATGTCTCTCCAATTTAGAGACAAGGATGTCATGTGGAACAGTGTCGAACGCTTTACACAAGTCCAGGTAGATGATGTCAACTGCTCTACACTGTTCATCAGTTCCGTAGCCCCATTGTAGAAGGCCACCAAATTGGTCAGGCAGGATTTCCCCCTAGTGAAGCCATGCTGGCTGCCACCAAGCACCTTGTTGTTTTTCATGTGCCTTAGTATGGCTTCCAGGAGAATCTGCTCCAAGATTTTGCCAGGCACAGAGGTGAGACTGACTGGTCTGTAATTCCCCGGGTCATAAAAATGGTATATTATAAGTTAGATACCGAAAACATTAATGTATCCAGTGTTGCAAATTGTTATTTCAGCACTCTCTGTTACATCGGATGCTGTGAACATATTATCATCCAAATGTGCAATTAATGTCCTTTGACAGGCACTTTGTTGATAAGCTCAAGAAAGAGTAGAGTTACATTCACTGCCCTGAAAGCCAAATACCTCCTTTGCTGGTGACATATCTCAGCCAGCTTGTGAAGCAGAACTGGAAGTCACTCTTGATCTACTATATGCAATTCAGTAGTACACAGTAAATTCAAAAACACTTCTTAGACTCTGTCTCCAATACTTAAGTGATTTACAGTGTATTAAAAACAGCCACAAAAAGCAGTTAACACTGGAACTACTCCATGCAATTTTAAAATATTCATTTGACAATTATGATATAAAAATCTGTCCTTCAGAGATAATAAACCAAAGACAGGTTTGTTATGGTGGTTTCTCAATCAATCTTCAGACTATACCAGTTGTGAAAAGTATAGTATGAGAACCAACATTATTAATCATCCGTTTTAAGTGTGAGGGGTAAGTAGCGTTCTCTAGCTGTTTAGCTGTAAATGTTAGTTACTCATTGTATATAATTTCTGTGTCAAATTAATTACTTCAGTTCTTTACCTACTTCTACAATTTGAATTGCAGAAGAAACAACCAGAAGAATATTTTCCTCCAATTTTTAAAAAAGAAAATTCATGCAATATTTCTTTTAAATGAAAAATCCATGATGTATTCAGCTGTTTTTTGTCCATGGACAAATTTCTTCTAGCATAACCAGATATATCTGGTGTATGTGAATGGCCCCCAAAATGTCAAATCGCAGGAATAAATGCTACCAATGGTAGCATGTTTCCCTACATCTATTACTGCCAGTGTCTACTGGTTGTTAAATAATCCCTTTATTCATAGTAGAGTTTTTATTCAGTGTGGCTGTCAATATTGACACACTACGCCATTGTGTGTTACATATTTGTTGTTTTTTTTCAAATAATATTCTGTAGTACTTGGTGAATACATCTGACCACCTCTCTGTGCTCCAAATATTGTGTTGCTGCACTTGTGAAACCATTCTTATAGAATAGAGCTGCACAAGAAGCATATTTACAGAAACTTAAGTGCAAATCCAAAACCTCCATGAGGAAAAAATCACTTGGGAAAAACTAAAGAAGATTAATCATAGTGAGCCTTCACCAAAGGGGTTTTGTTGGTGTTTCAGGATTGGTCACGTTATTGAATTTTTTAATACAGAGGTTCTTTACCCCGAAACCATCTAGAATCACAAGATCACAGAATGTTTCACATCAGAAAGTACCTCTGGAGGTCACCTAGTCCAACTTTTTTCTCCAGTTATGTTTAATTAGAGCAAGTTATTCAGAAAATTAGAGGTCTAGAATGTTCTGCTACCTATTTTTTTTCTTTTGAATTTGGTTTAAGTTCATGATTTGGTGCCTCTTCATACTAAGCAGTCCAAGTCTCTCAGTCACCACTTGTATGAAAGATGCTCTCATCCCTTAATTATCTATTTCCATCACTATTATTAATAGTTTCCTTCAGAGTACACCTTCCTCTTCCAGAGAAGGGGAAGCATTTGTGTTCTTATGGTTCAGAGGTAGATTATCTGCTGTTAGGCTATATGAGAGACCTCATAAAACTTTAAAGGGCTGTATCATTAAAGATGTTAAAACCACCAAAGAGGTTTCTGAGAGTCCTGTCTGGAATTGCACTAGCCTTATCTCAGATCTCTCCTGATACTTTGTTCCATATTTCAATTCCCTCAATAGTGAGATCTGCAAGCCATCACTAACACACTAATATCTTCGGTATTGACATATACAATAGTATTTGACTCTACATTGGTGTTAGAATCAGTTGCTGGATTTATTGCAGATACATACATCAATCATTGATGATTTTTTTGCTGGTTTTTTCAGGCTCTGTAATCTTTTCAAGGCAGTGACCTGTTCTTAATTGGCCTCTGGAGGAAGCTGTCTTGCTCCACTGACTGCAGCAGGAGTTTTGGGAGTCTGACTTCTTAATGTGGTTACCATGAATGGGTATTCCTACAACATGTCTAGCCAATGTTGCCATCTGCTACAGAAAGAATGATGTTAATTTATGCATCTACATAAATGATCAAGAAGTGCAGAAGGAACAGGAGCATCTTATAGCTGTTCTCATTTGGAGAGCAATTTCTCTTAGATCAGTAATAAGTGAGGAAGTCTCCCCAAATTCTGCTGAGATAATATGTTTGACTAGGACCGGACGTTATAGAAATTAGAAGACACTGACTTTCCAAGAAATCTGAAGCAATACCATCAGTCTGACTCTACCATGAATATTTCTTATTCATGCCACTAAAACATTTACAGGATTATGGGATCATTAAGTTTAGTTAGGGAGTGAGCAGAACTGTAATATCATCATCCACAAGGTTAGAGAAAGGTATAATTCAGTTATGCACCTTCCTTAAGACATGGTAAGCTGCAGACACATATGAAAAACATAATGCACATGGACGGTTTGAGGAGAAATTGGATTTCCAGCAATGCTGTGTGAAATTTGGTCACGTTATTCTGTGTTCCCCATCCTTTAGGATTCCTTGCTTCCAAAGATAAAAGCAGCACATGAAGGTCACCAGCAGTGACTGTAAAGGGCAGCCTCTTGAGGAAAAAGTGAGCATGCTGTAACTGATGTTCTTTAAAATGTGTATACTGTCTTAGCAGAGCTCTCTGCTGTTTGGCTAGACAGTTTTTAATACCTAAACAAGCTTTACTCTGCCTTGGTCAGCAATCATTTAAGTACTGCTAACAGAGTAATTAGTATCAACATCAGCAGCATGAGGAGATATTGCCTGCTCTGATCTTCATGGTAGAACAAACTTGGAAATCCATGTATCTTTGTTTTAGTTTGCAGGAGGGTCAGTATTTATTTATCTCTTCTCTTTCAATAATGAAATATCTAGTATTTCTCATTTACAATGAACTCTCACTAGCATAAGGAAGACTGGTTTGTGTTTTCAGTATTAACCTCAGAAGTGTGTGTGTGTGAAATCTAACATCTATTAGTATTTTCTTTGGTAGGTACGGACTGTTATTACAGCCTTCCATTGTATTATTTTCATTTCTGCAGTATTATGCACTAGGACTCCATCATTAGGCTTTCAGAAATTACCTTCCCAACTGAGAGCCTGTTTCTGTCTGTAATTTACAATATATAACACAGTATGATGTATGCAGTTTTGGAATATTGTAGCATTAGTTTTGCCTTTTACCATAATTGCCAGGATCAGTACAACACAGAATAGGATTCATCGTTTTTAGAGTGGTGGTGCATTTGAACACATAGTTAAGTAATTTCCTCTGTAATCCTGAGGGCTTCTTTCCTGTATTATTGCTTTCAAAATATCAGTCTCCAACTTGCTATATAAGATTACCAATTACTTTTATCTATTTAATTTATTTTAATTCTGACCATCTCTAACCTTGCCAGATCATTCTCCAATTTTAATTTTTGTAGCTGCATATTTGAGAAGTATGATTTTAGAGATTTGATAGGCTACCATGCTGAGGCACATGTCCAGATACATTAGTACAATAGGAAATCTTGTAATTCCCCTTTGCAAAAGGAACCAGATGAGCAGACCTTGTAAGACAAAGACTAATGTGACTTTTGTTCTGTTTTTGGGGGGCACAGTTAAAAATTATACCAAAACAATAAAGCATCTTTAAGTTCAAACCCTGTATGTTTTGGAAGGATTTGAAACTTAAATTTCTTATGTGAAAGTGAGGCGGATCTTCTAAAACATGCTTAGACAATAAATGTCATCCTTATGATTTTCAAGCAACAAGCCAAACATACGTGCAATGCCTCGTTAGTACCAAAACCAGGCATTATAAGCGCCATAAAATGCAAGTTCTGCTTTTGCATATTGCCAAGTTTCATTAAAATTCACACAAGAGAAACTGAAGAGAATGCAAAAAATGATTGTGAGAGAAAATGTAGCTCGGTGCAGAAAATACAGCATGCAGGAAAGTTTTACCATATTTATTCCATTCATGAAGGGGATATAATCATCCTGGCCCTCTTTTGTCAGTTGGCAACAGTTGGAGAAACCTCACTTAGGGGATGTGCTCAAGATCATAAATTGTTCTAAGTCACCTTAGACTGTTTTCATTTTACCCATATTCTAGGAATTGTCTTTGTCTCACTGAAGAAATTACCTTGCTTTTTGGATTTTCTTTATCAGCATCTAAGGCTTTTCTGTAGATACAGCTCACCCTGATAAATAATGGATTGTATTGTATGAACAGGTTCTGGGTCCCCAGTGCTTTGGCCTTTTCAAGGCAGTAAGCACGGAGAAGATCCTTCAGTGAGACTGTCAGCACCTCTTTTAATAAAGGCAGTTTGCTGTACTCCTTGACATATGCATTATCCAACATGCAAAAAAATCTGAAAGGTATAATAGGGAGAAGTGGGTTGCTGGTGAAGATTTCTAAGTAAGCTAATGAAAGATTTCAGCAGTATTTCTGAGCTGAAAACAGTCTAGTCTTGCTAGATTGCAAGCCAGAGCATAAAGTAGAAGATGACCAGTTGATTAGAGGTAGAAGAAATACATTCCTATTGACCCCGTTGTTTCTTCGTTTTGATTACCAAGTATTTAAGAAGGGTTCAGAGAGAAAAAGAAATGCACTGAAATGAAAGTAAAACTAATCTCTGAGGATTGTTATGCTGTTCTTCCATTTTAAAAACCTTACCTAACACCTTCTATGAAACTCAGTGATGTCCTGAATTTAATAAGTAAATACATTAATGGGCTGGAAAATTCAGTGAAGTTGACATATCCACAGCATCTGAGGGATGCAGAACAGAAAGATGCAGTTTGGAATGTCTGTTTGAACTCAGTTGTGTTGCTGATCACTTTCCTAATGGGGGAAGAATTATCATGTGTCTACAGATATACATATACCGAATATGTAACACATTGTACTAAGTTATATGTAAATTATATATATGCAAATACAGATATTCTAAATGTAACAAGGTATACTAAATATCAAGCAGAATACTGTTCACAGCCAATTAGCCAAGGATCTCCTCATACAGATCACAAAGATCTGTGGCCTTCAGGTTTTGTTATTTCTGCTAGCTTTACTTATAAATTATGTCATCTTTAAAGGACTCCAATGGTACATGCGTCAGCCAATCTAATAGGTTGAATAGAAACTTCTAATGTATTTACCAAGTGCTTTTCCCTCTGCTTGTGAAAGCAGACTCAATTGCAGTATTTCTGTGCCAGTACTGAGACCTGTCATGGCTCTAGACTGATTAAGAGATCAGCTGCCTTTCTGACCTTTGGACACTGTTGGAATCATGACCAGCTGGTAATAAAAGCAAAAGTGATATTTCACAGAAGCAATGTTCATTTCCAGTGAGAGGTAAAAATGGCCTCACCACATGAAGAAATAGAAAGCATGATTACTGAATATCCACGCTGCCACCCTACCCTTGTGTCTGCCCCTGTATGAAAATAATCAGATTGTGTGACTGGAAATGAAAGAGGACGGAAAAGGATTTTCTTTCCACATACAAATAGTTGGCAAATTTTAAAATATTAGGAGTTCAGATGCAATGCAAGTACCTACTAGATAGGTTTAGCATCAATAGGATAACTGTGTATCAGTTGGAAATGGGCAAACTGTTCATACAGCAACAGAATAATGAGTATATGATTTTTTAAAAGGACATTGAAATGTTTGGAATAGAAGTATGAAGGCTTAGAAGACTGAACACAGTAATAGTTTGTTTTCCTGTATATTTCCCTTCTGTCTCTTTAACTTTCCTTTCCTGGTGGTGATCTGTGGCCTAATAGATTTTGGTACACAACTAGAAGCACGTGCTGTTAGATCATCCTTATAGGCATTTTTATGTGTTGAATTAATTGGGAGCAAATCAAAAGGTCTGCTCAAGTATATCCATACCTGGAAACACAATATAAATCCTTTGAAATCGACTTGTACTGACAGAACAAGGGGTAATGGGTTCAAACTTAAACAGGGGAGGTTTAGATTGGATATAAGGAAGAAATTCCTTACTGTGAGGGTGGTGAGGCACAGGAATGGGTTGCCCAGGGAGGTTGTGAGTGCTCCATCCCTGGCAGTGTTCAAGGCCAGGTTGGACGAAGCCTTGGGTGACATGGTTTAGTGTGAGGTATCCCTGCTTATGGCAGGGGGGTTGGAGCTAGATGATCTTAAGGTCTTTTCCAACCCTAACTATTCTATGATTCTGTGACTTCAGATTTGATGATGGTACTGCATGCAGAAAATTGGACCCTGAAAATCGGAGATTGTTTCTGTGTCACAGGTATTAAATTTCTGGAAGTTTAGTACAACCTGTACAGTATCAGACGTCTTTCTGGTTCCAGCTAATGGTCACATTTTTCCCATGACAGAGGGAATAGCTCTAACACAGAGAAGAAAACTTTGTTGAGTGAATCCCCAGATAGCAGCATATGTCAAGTTAGTATTGTCAAAACATCTGCAAGTTACTCTGGGGGATTTGGCGGGGCTGTTGGTTCATTTTGTTGTTTTGTGTTTTTTTCCCCTATTCTTCAAGTATGTGACTCAAAATACTAGTAAAATATCGCCATTTTAGAGAAATAACATTAGAGATGCTACTCTCTGGCTACTGCAAATAACAGCTCCAAGTGCTTTTTCTGCCCTGTATGAAATATGGCTTTGTTGGTTTTTTTTCATTTGTAAGTTACTTTTCCTTCTTTGATATAATTCCTATTACAAGATTTCAGTACATGACTCTATATGATTATTCCGTTTTTCTCTGAAAAAGATAACTACAGGTATTTGAGACTGGGGACAAGGAAACCATTTTATTGCAGTGGTCTTTTGTCTCAACAATTGCTAATTAATGCAGCTGAAATACATGCCTATATCTTTTACTCATAATAACCTAAACTATGCAGATTTCAAGGTTGCTTGTTTCTGTGCCAGAAAACATTCTAAAAGGAAATCTTTTCCACAGAAAAGGGGAATGACAGGTAAAGTAAATGAAGTGTGTCGGCTTAGGAACAAGTATTTTATGCATAATTATTTCATACCTTGCAAATTAACTACATCATATGTGCCTGGAAATTACAGAAAACTGAAATAAAGTACTTAGGGCATATTGGAATTTACAATGAAATTACATTTCTTGTTGTAGGAGCGAGACAAGGAAAGCATCCAAGTTAAGTGAGGACAGAGCTTGTAGAGTCTTTAAGAGCGAAACTTCCATTTCTGTGCTTACCTGAGCTGCCTACTCACTACCACAATACAACTAATAAGTAATGTTATAAATGATTTTATCCAAACAGGATCTTAAATAAAATAACAAATTTATTAAGCAAATAAAGGCAAGCAAACAGCACTGGGTGCGTGGGGAGTCTCTGCTGTACCAACACACACACCCCCCCCCATTTCCTGTGTCCTATTTATAGCCACCAGGTGGTTCTGGCAAAGCCCATCCCAGTGATTTACACCTTCTCAAAGNGTACCAACACACACACCCCCCCCCCATTTCCTGTGTCCTATTTATAGCCACCAGGTGGTTCTGGCAAAGCCCATCCCAGTGATTTACACCTTCTCAAAGGCTAACATTCCTGAGGTTCCTTAATTTACAATCCCGTTGTTCAGTCAACCCCATTCTTCAGTCCCACCTTTTTCTTGTCCTATTGCAAATTCTTTTGCAACTGAGTTATTTGACTTTTACAATACCAATAGTGAAAGCAGTAACAGAATTGATACAGATATTACTTCACATTGACACGAATCACATATTTCACAATTAATATTCAGAAACTACCCATTGAATACAAATGGAGTTGTTCATATAAGCTTCTTAAAAAATGAAGGAATAAATACTCTCTCCTGGGTACAACACAGTAGCTATATGTTAGTATGAAACATTTAAAAATAAGTTTGGTGTTTCCTGCTGCCTTTTGTGGGGGGCCAGAGACATTTGCTGCTGTTTGCATAGCATGGACATTTCAGTATGCAGGAAATCCATTTATTAGTGTGTATCACACTGCAAATTCACGCAGAATGTTCCCATACATATTCTATTTCTTTGTTTCCAGATGTTAATTAAATAAGAGAGAACATTTGTGCTACTTTGTTTAAACTACAATGGCAGAGCCTCAAGTTGGCTTGAACCTTGTAAAATTGACCTGGCTGGGGCAATTATCACTTCAAAGAAAGAACAGTCAAAAAGCTAACAGAAAGCTTTTGAAGCTCATGTCCTTTAAATAGAGAATAATAAACTAGATGGGATCAGATTTAAGAACTCAGATCTGCTGAAAGAGATCAAATACAGGGTATTGTAAATAAATCTCCTTGCCATCTACCAGCCCCTTGAGAAGAATGTCTTCCCCTCCAAGCTTTTACTTGTCATTTGATATTTTTCAGTAGCTGGCTTGTGTTCAGGCTCTACAGGCTTCTTTGCTGCATCAGCCAGGCTTGGCAAGGGTTTAATATCCCATGTGCAAGACCCCTGTGCCTCTCAAGTCTTCATGCCTAGAGATTGCTAGCTGGCTAGAAGTACTCCTGGCTTCCCCTGTGCCACCAACTGTTCATTTGCTGTCCTAAGGGAGCAGTCACCCCGTACCCTCTGACCCAGGGTGAGAAAGCAAGGACTAGGCAGTTAGGCAGGCACTTTTTCTCTCATCTAGCTTCACCCTTTTAGCAAAATGCACCTAAGGCCATAAATAAAAAAAGGAAGAAGGAAGGAAGGAAGGAAGGAAGGACGGACATTGGCATCTATCACAGCTGTCCATTTCATAAGAGGAACTGGTGTCTTACTGGACAGATATAACTAAGGATATAGACATGGATGTAGGAATAAAGTTTGAAAATGAGACTACAAAGACTCCACCTAGGTGCTTGCCTTGTCTAAGCAATAGCAGTAGAGTTTTCTCATTGGTTTGCTGTCAAATCTATGCAGGCAGGAAGACTTACAGTTGTTTAGGTTTGAAATTGATAGCACAGATAATTAATTGCATTTAAACTTAGCACTTATAAAAATGCTTCTGACAAACAGCTTTCCTGCAGAGATTATGTCAATGCTATTCACAGCACTTTCTTGCAAAGGATCTATGTTGGTATTTCCATTACAAAACTCTCTGTTCTTTCAATAAAACTTCAGTCTGGGCTGAAACCTGGAATATCTGATCTCAGCTCTTGATCAGTCAGGTTTTTTTACCAGTTTTTCAGCAAATTGACTGAGGTGAAGTTTCTGTGTTGTACAAAGGTTAAAAAAGTTGTGGAGGGGAGGAAATGAGGGAGGGGAACAGTAGGAATGTAGATGAAGTCGTTTATATTTCAATTGCTTTTTTCTCTACCAGTAGGACCAAAATGGTGTGCTGTTGGCATCATCTGTGGTCTACAAGTGGTGTTCATTACAATTTTTTTAGTGCATGAAATTCTGCACATTGCCCAGCTATAGAAAAATGTTTCAACAGCTACATAAATCTTTATCACAAGGCAGTAGCAATTGGAAATTATAACATAATAAATATGATGTAAGGTGATGCACTGCATTATTTTTTAAATTGTTTCTGATTGAGAGGAGCCAAAAGTCACCATTTCTAAATTATGAGGTGCCGAGAGGGTTTTGAGTGGTTTCCTTTGGGTTTGTTTCCATTTCCTCTGCTGATCTCCAGTTGTTGTAGATCTGGGTGTGGTGATAATCAAACCATGTGGAAGCACTGGGTCATTTTGAAAACTATTTTTTATGAGAGATCAGTGATGTGAAACTGCCATTCCTATGTCTGCTCAGTTTGCATCTGACTAGAATTGAAAAGCTGAGACAGGAATTCTGAGTCCCCATCTACTTCTGTGGAGATAGCAACAGCTTCACTGCTGTGAGGACTTTTGGCTGGTAAAGCAGTCATCAGCTTTGCCTGCTATTTGGGCTGGTAGAAACTTGCTTCTGTGTGCTTTTTGTTTTCTTGAGGTTGATTTTTTGGCTATTATGTCAGTATATCAGTATACACATAGTTTCTCATTTTTTGCTTTCTTGTTGGCTTTGATGTTGCGTCTATTTTCCATCATTATATGCTTTTTAAATTACATAGTACATAATTATTTATTTCTTGTTGTGGCTGGCCAGAAGATATTTTAGTTATTTTCTGAATGTTACACACAATCTCAGTCACTTTCTAGCAGTTAATGGCATGCTTGTATGTTAGATCTGCTTAAGCTGTCACCTTTCAGTCATCAAACCCTGCAGAGAGCAAGTCAAACTTTATCAGGTCTACCCTGAAGTAACCAGGGAATTCAGCTTGAGATCACTGTAAAGAAAACTGAATGGGAGCCTTAGAAGGCAACAAATTCAAGTGACATTTTTTCTGCATCTTCATGTTAGCTGCTTATTTTGGTGTAAATCTTTCTGTATTGACAGCTCTTGGAGCCTTGCAATGGCACAGAAACATCCAGATCTAGTAGCAAAAGCAGCACAGTAAAGCTGTGTTTTTATCATTGGAAGATATAAATGTTAGGAGAAGCAAACCTAAGAGCCTTTGGGGACTATAGAAAGAGCTGGGTAGGAACAGCATTAGAGACTTGAACATCGTGGTTCTTCTCACAAATTAAAGCATAGCTCTCCCAGTAATTATGATAGTCCCTTTTTTTTTTTTTTTTTTATTTTCAAAAGCTTAATATAAATTTATTTTTTTT